>VDFB02332957.1:0-15694 GCA_007258455.2 Sequoia sempervirens
GAATACATTCCTCTGCTCTAGTTTGCAACCAAGAAGAGGTGTTCTCCACTAGACGTGTATTAGCCTCATCCAATAACAACTTCCGCAAAAGCTTGATTCTTTCCCAGTTATCAATTTCTAATTTGCATAACAAATCTGATCAGGATCATGCTTAAACCCGCTTTGATACCATGTTGAATTTAGTGATCAGATTTAAATGCACAGAAAATAATTCAAAATCAGACAAAATAACACAGCAGATACCCTAGGAAAACCCTCCTCTTGAGGAAGAAAAACCCAGCAACAAAGATCTCTCTTATATTAAAAGAACAGTGGCTACAAATCTTGTTACAATTAGGTCTAACACAAGACCAATATTCAGTACCAGGTAATATGCAATGACAGATAACAAGCTGGCTCTTCAAATTCTGTTCTAGGATAGTTCACAACTTGCCCTGAGATCAATTCACAATCTGATCTTATAGAACTGGAAGAACTTCACACTTTGACAGAGAAAGGACCTACAAAAATTCGCACCTGGCAAGATTTGAATTGACTGAAATGAACACCTATAGAATTCGCACATGGAAGATACTATGCACTGTATGATCTTCGTATGATGTTCACACTTGTATGATATCCGCCCTGTATGAAGTTCGCACTTGTATGTTATTTGCCCTGTATGAAGCTCGCACTTTGCTTGATTAATATATTTGCACTTGATGATATCGAACTTGCTCTAGACAGAAATCTGTTTTGACAGAGTTCACAATCTCTTGTTCGCAGTCTCCTAATAAGATATTCGCACCTAACTGATCTGGATCTTCGCCCTTGATGATAATGCACACAAGATGATCTTCGCACTCTTCATATGAATAACCAAACTGAATATATTAGATAATTACAATGGACGAATGGTCTTGTATATATATACAACTTAGAGAGGTCGCACCTCTTCATATCATAAGGTCGGCCAAATTAAATGTTATTTACAAGTCATCAATAATGTCGGCCAGAATACAATCATAAAGAATGTCGGCCTCAATAAATATTAAATGTCTTCTAATAAGAGATCAAGATGAATTCGTATCTTCTCATGTCGGCCATAATATAAAATGAAGATAATACACAAATAACGAATATAAATTAAATAGCCATCGGGCTATCATTTAATTTATGTTCTCTCAATAGAGCTGAGCTAGAAGGAACGACTGAAGCTGCTATATCATTAACGATTATGATCATCCCCAATGTGTTCGACTTGCATCATGAGACTATAAGGTATCACTTCCATTTCCCTCTACATGTTCTAAGCTATGTTACCAGGTCTGCCCTGTAAATAGAAAGTACTCATGTTAGGTCTGTACTCAGAATGGGTCCTGTCCATGAATGCCCTGGCCATGGCCCTGGACTATGGGTCCAGCCCAGGTTTGCCCAGGACAGACCCCAGGTGGATCCACACTGGGGTCATACTAGAGTACCCCACACCCCCAACCAAACAAACAAAACAATTTTTTGAACAGAAAATTAAAAATAATAAAAATAAAAATTTCTAAACTAACCCTAAAATTAATTTCCTAAGCATTAAGTGTTGTTGTATTTCGAACATATATAAACCAGTTTGATTTATCTTTATCACTTGACATTGAATTATCAATTCAGCAGTCTTCTGTATTGAATTTTGTATATTTCATGCAGATACGGCTATTTTTTGGTATATTCAGAGTAGCTTTATAAATATAAAATCTCTCTGAAGTTGTAGATGCCAAAGCGCTTAGTCAAACTTCCAACAGAGCTCTTTTTGTTTTGATTGATAGTACAGAAAACTGTGAATCAATTTATACACTATTTGTAGACTTCGTACACATAATCAGAGCTTGAAAAGATGCATGACAAAAAGTTTTCTGAAGTAACCTGTCTCAGCTTTTAACATGTCCTTGCATCCCCTCTCTCAAAGACTCTGTGGAACATAGATATTATTAATGTCCATAAATGACCAAAGCCAATCGAAGGGACTCAAAAGTACAAGTTAAAATAGCAAGGATAAAGAACTCCGCCCAACATAATGTATTTAAAAAGCAAAGGAACCTAACATGAGGGCATAAGCGCAAAAGGGTATATCCTAGACAAGTCAATATAGACAAGGCCAGACAATACACACAATCATGCAAAAGGAGCACCCCTCACTGGAATAAGCCAACAAAATACAGGGGACGATGAAGAGAAAGATTTTGTACGGAGAGGAACAGCATCGTCATTAATCGCTAAAGAAGGACAAATCCAAAGTCTAATAATATACATGAGAAAATGCGTATGATAACAAGGCCTTGAAGATCAATCTTGAGAGAAAACACATTAATCCTATCCAGCCCTCTACTGTCATCCGTGGCTAATGATTCTCTATATGTAGATCATAATATGCCTTCATTTTTCGATAAAAATGGTGGTAAAATTTTTCACAGCAAATGGGTGTGGTATTCTATCAAAATGGGATATAGCATCATGGATAGCTGATTTGACTTGAGAAAACAAACTCAAGAATTTACCAAGTCAAGTTCTTGGTTCTTAAAAATTCTAAAACTGCACAAGGGAACAAGCTATAACAAAGACATAACCTTTTGCAAAAGATTGAAGCTTCACATCAAGCATTGTACCATAAACAAATTGCCCAATTCGCAACACAAATAGTGGTTTTACAGTTTAACACTACCTCTGCAGATTATGGGGGGATGCAAGACTATTGTACATAATCCTAAGTGTAGGAGGAAAACATTTTGATATTTTATATTTTATATATCCTAGATGCACTAGGAGTTGAACAGTCATCCAGAGGATGAAATAAACAATCATTTCATATTGATAAATATGTACATTGTATCACATTCTTATCAATGGATGAATGGTAGGGATTTCATTGAACATCTTTCTTATAGTCTAATTCCTGTCCATTTCATTTGCTTATGCATTACAAACACCAGTCCTACAATTAGATCTTCAAACCTCAGCATGGTATACACATAGATTACAAACTTGCCAAGTACTCATGTAGAATTTTACAGGCTGTATAAATTCACCATGAACTCTGCTACAGAGTTTTTTCACCAAGCTTCCTAAAACTGTTCTTTGGGTTTTTGGGTTTTTTTGCCAAGTGAATTGACCACTGAACACTGTCAGATTAACTGGACACGGGATAACTAATTAGGGAACAAAATATTCAAAAGAACGCTAAAAGTACACAGGTTTTTGGTCTTTTCACGGTGTTTTTGAATGTATTCTATTTTCAAGTTCTTCTATGTTAGGGCAAATAGGCTTTCTACAAGCTGAGCGAATATTTTTTTGCACATATGAACTAGGGGAGAGGACCCAGTACCTGAGGGCAGCATGTTTCAATAGTTGTGATAGCAGTTGTTTATATAATGTCCAATATTTTTATCAATATTGGACCAATAGTTGTGACTTTAAAGTCGTTAGTGTTGATGATAACTACCCATAATTAAACAAAATGTATTCCTTTGATCTAAAAAGCAACCAATCATGTGATTCCACATCAGCACTCAATAAAACATGCTGTGAATTCGCAAGTATTGGTCTCACTTTTTTTTTTGGGCCTTTTTGGACACCTTGACAAAAAGCATGCTGATGTGGCATCATATTTGATGATGTGGCCCTGAAACCTTAGTTATAGACAGGGGACTTGCCAAGTAAGCTGCTGTAAAAAATTGGGAGTGATTTGAAATTTCCACGTAGTATAATTAGAAGCACAATGTTAGGGTGCACAACTACTCGGTCCTTTCCCCTAGTGGGATCCAAAGCGCTTAGTCAAACTTCCAACAGAGTTGTTTTTGTTTTCATTGATAGTACAGAAAACTATGCAAGATCTATTATTCTAGATGACTTAAGAATAAAGTTTGAGTCTTTAAAGCCATAATTGTAAAGTATTTAAATACTTACTAGTAAAGGTTACAACTTTTAAAACTGGGCTTCAACTTAGGATCCTTGAAACACCACAAGACCATTCCTTAGAATTTGCATGAGCTACCGAGGGGCATTATTTAGTTGAATCAACTCTCCAAGATAGATACATGATACTATGATAAAAAGTTGACCTACTTCTATGGAGTTGTCATATCACCTCGATATCTTGTTAATCATTTTGCGTGACCCTAGCCCTGATGTAATTTGGACTAGGGGTGGAACTTCATACTTTAATATGCTAACATAAATAACTATGTGTGTGTGTGTGTGAGAGTGTGTGTTAAATAGGAACCTTGATGTTATTATTAATGATGTGATTATCAATACTAGTATGATATTTTAATTTAATGCATTGAATGTTTGGATTAACGAGGACTAACGATTTGGTTGTTGTACTTGTGTGAGGTTTGTCATTGGATGTAGGTACTACGGGTGCAAAGTGAGGTGGATTATGTGGTTTCGTTGGTTGAGAGATAGACAATTGGTATGTCATTCTAGTGTTGACCTTGTCTATAGATTCCAATACCCTGAGGTTCATCCAGCCTAGGATTTTTATATATATGTTTGCTAGAGCTACTTGACTCGGCTAGGTAGAGCCATTAGGACCACTTAAATGTTTCGATTAAGATCTATGATTGAACAAAAAATAAATAAATGAATTGAGGACAAGTAAATAATAAATAATAAATAATAAACCATAAATTTACTAACTGTGAAATATTAAATAAAATAAAATAAAACAATTTAAAGACATTGAATAAAAAAACACTCGCCATGAATATTAAATAAAATAAAATAGATGGGAGTTAAAAAAAAGAGAGAGACAAGGCAATGAATCCCATGACTATATAATGTTAAGGTGAATAAAAATAAAAATAAATCATAAAATTTGAAATGTCACTTGCAAGGGGCGTATAAACCAAGACTCCCATTAATCTAAATAAATGAAAAGAAGAAATAAATTCCATCATCGAGCAAATATGGAAGGAAAGAGAAGGACACAGGAAAAGGAAGGAAATGCTTTCACAAGAGAAGAAGGCGGCTAGGACAATAGCAGAGGCATAAATCTCGACCAAGGAGGAAGAAGCTTGGTGAAGAGAAGGACAACAAAAGCATTAAGAGGCCTGGAAACCCTTGCAACAACCGCCAATGGCAAGAAAGAACTTTGACTAGCATGCCATGGAGAAACTCGTCCCTTTCCTTAAATCCATTGGCAAAGATCTCATTTTGGAAGAGAAAACGGTGAGAAGAGAAAAGAAAGAAGAAGGGTGTGGTTGTTTCAAGGGACCGGACGGGTTTTGAAGAGGAGACCAGAGTTTGGTAGCTAGGGAATTCCATTTTTCTACTCTAGATCTCACCATCTTAGGTTTGAAATTCTTCTAGTATGCAATACCATTCTATGATACAACCTTGGTGAAATTTATTTTGGATTTGGAATCTTGATGTAAAGTTCTTGCAATAATTTGTTTTGAGAGCTCACCACATGCTCAAGTGCTGGGAGCTATATTTTTAATTTATAAATTTAAGCAAATGTAAAGGAAATAACTTAAGAAACTAAGAAATCAGAAAAATAAACTCCACACCAGCTGTAGGATGGGGTGCTTGAATAGGGAATCTCTTCTTGCCTAATCTGAACAAAAAAAAAAACTCATAGGAAAGATGAGGATAGGGTAACATCACATACTTTCCTGAATGCATTAAAATACCACTTTCAACTTAGTTTTAATAGACTAATTTTTATTAAGTTGGCTGGTAAAAAAAGAATGATGCAAATGCATTAAAATGCCTCTTTCAGCATAGTTTTAATGGTCTGGTTTTTAGCAAGTAAGTTAGCTAGTCAAAAATGAAGAAAATGCATGAAAATACCTCTTTCAGCATAGTTTTAATGGTCTGGTTTTTAGCAAGAAAGTTAGCTGGTCAAAAATAAAGTAAATGCATTAAAATACCTCTTTTAGCATAGTTTTAATGGTCTGGTTTTTAGCAAGTTAGCTAGTCAAAAATGGTACAAATGAATTAAAATACCTCTTACAACATAGTCTTAATGGTTTGATGTTTTATTAGTAAGCTAGCAAGTCAAATCTGATGCAAATGAGTAAGATCTCTCCTTCAGTTGTTTCCATAGTGGTCTGATCTTACTTTAGAAGTGGAGTTGGGTCAGTTTGATATAAGAAAAATTTAAGATAACTCCCTTAGCTATTGTCTTATTGGACAAAGTTTACCCTAGAAATGGTGTGGGTCAAATCTATTACAATTTAAATGAAAATTTGTAGGATGCTAACTCTATGTAATACCTACACATTGTATAATCTCTACCTAAAAGTGTGGTGGCAAGGTATTCCCTCTTCATAGAGGTTTCCCAAATTGAAGCATCAAACAATGTTATTGATAAAAATAACTCTTTCATAACCTTAGGCTAAATCTAAGACGAAGACGTGGTAGAATGTAAGCAACATTTGGGGGAAGTTGAATTGATCTATTGTTTTCCACAAATTAAATATCCCCTCCATACCTCTCAGCCTTGTTGGCTACTAGGACAACCATCTATATGTGGGTTATTTTTGTTATGAACAAGCAAATAGGCAGTCATTCTCCTCTAATGGAGTACTTGAACTAATGTAGTATGAAATTGCAGTCCCTACAACTTCGTGTTTTGAAAATTATTCTCGAAGGAATCAATAGAATAGGTAACCACCTCAAGCTATCTAGAGATGCAAAGTTACCTCCCCTCCACCATAAAGTATCTAGGAGTAAGAGGTGCTCTTCTTGAAATATTTGGCCATGCCATGTTGGTTGCAGCTATGATGGGAGACTATTGATCCTAAGTTGAAACCTACTAAGTTGAGTTAGGAACCTACTTCTTGTCCAACACTAGGCTTGACCCGAGGAATAATACTACTCAAGATGGACAGTAGTCTAGGAGTAGCGCTAGGCTCAAGATGGACAAAAGACTAGGGGTAGTACTATGCTTGAGATGGACCATAGTATAGGGGCAGTGCTAAGCTTGAGATGGACGATGGTCTAGGGGTGACACTAGGCTCGAGATGGACAATAATCTAGGGGCAGCAATATGCTCGAGATGGACAAGAGTCTAGAAGCAATACTAGCTCGAGATGGTCATTAGTCTAGGGGCCTTCCATGCCAACGATGGCTACTCTTGGTTGCTTAGCCAATAGGACATCAAGAAGGAAAATTCCCTAGCAAGCTCAAGTAGGTAGAATGAACTCCCTATGTAATCCCTATAGCCATTAAGAGATCCTTAAGATACCATAGCTAGGTGTACCATGGAAAGAGGGTCACTAGGAAATCAATTTGCACATAGTTTAGAGGATTGAATGATACACTGTCTCTCTCTCTCACCACGGGCCACATAATCCGATTGGAGGGGTGGATAGGGTTTGAATCCACTTTGGTAGGGATCAGTTTGCACCCCACCATGAGCAAAGTAAGTAGGGACATGGAGATAACTCAAACTCAATCATGAAGGTATGTACAAGCTAGTTAGTAGCTTCCTTATGGTTTAATGCAACAATTCGTACTAGTAGGTTTATGTAACTTATATGATATTATAATGATTAAGTTGATCACCATTATTGTTTATATGATTCTAACCTTCTATGTGATCATTCTTGCATGATGAAGAGAAAAAAAAAATTGTGTAGATTTTCTCCTCTTCGTTGGGATAGTTTTTAAATTGGTATCAGAGCTTAGATCTCGACACTAGGACCTAGGTGCTCTCTCTCTCTCTCTTTCATGGTACTAGTATGACTGTTTGATAATGACAGTCATGGGTCAAGGGAAGCAAGGAAAGGGGAAGAAGGCTTCGAGAAAACATTGCCAATGAAATAACCCAAAAGGATCCAAGACCACTACTACCACATGGCCAAAAACTGAAACTGAAACCATGTCTGACACAGAGCCATTGGTAGAGACTATTAAGCGACTAAAAATCCAGAAGGGAAAGCAAATGGCCAAACCAAATGAAATTCGTGAACCACCAAAGGGATGCGCACAACCAAAGCCAAAAATGAAACCCTTTTCTATTAGGGACTTCCCTTTCAGTTGTGGACGCAATGCTCCAATGCTCTCTAAGGAAGCAATTGTTGAATACAACCGTGTCTATGCTAATATGTCTGTAACTATGGGGACCTCCGATGAGGAAGAACCTGAAGAGGAGGAGGCACCTACTCTGTAACTAAAACTATGTAAAAGATGATGAACTAGTACTAAATAAACATATTTAAAAAAAAAAATTGTAAAAGTTTCTAAATATTAATGATATATATATAGACTTATATATGCTTAAATCAAGGTGTTATAGTGAGTGAGAATGGAATATTTAATGTCGTGAATCTTATGTTTCTTATGAATTTCTTCTTGATTCTAAATATGATCTAAGACCATATTTAAAACAAAATAACGATGACACTTAAATAACACTCTTTTTTCCCTCACAGAACCTATCTGAATCAATGAAGAAAACTTTGAGGAGGGGAGCAAGCCCTAGCCTCGCCGAAATGTTGTGTGCAAGTAGGGATACGTAATCTCCACCTCCTACCATACCTAAAGAGTTGCAAGCTGAATTAAATGCACTTCGTGCAAAAATAGCATCACAGGAGCAACAAATCAAGGAACTAACGAGGCAAAAGGAGCAAGGCACTAACCACAACACTGGCATTGGAATAGAAGAGTCAAATAGGGAGCACAATAGGAATACAAGTCAAGAACATGAGAGCAGCTCCAGAATTCCCACCTATAGTCACTCTCAATTAGAGTTACAACAAGGAGTGGGAAAGGATCCACTGATTCGAGAATTGAAGAAAGTGCAAGCCCCTAAGTTTGATGGGACTGGGGGTGGGGATGTTGCTGAAGCATGGCTCATTGGAATGAATAAGTATTTTGGGTTGATAGAATTAAGTTCCAACACTAAGGCTAGGATTTCCATTTATCACCTGGAAGGAGAAGCCTCAATTTGGTGGGAACATTTGGCAGAAATCAAGAACTATGATATCAGTCTACTAACTTGGGACAAGTTTACCAAGCAGTTTCGCAAGGAATACCTTTCTGCTCATCATAGAGACCAAAGGATGACCGAATTTCATTCACTGGGCCAAGGGGGAATGTCAATAGCTAAGTATAAGTCCAAATTCATGAGCTTACTCCGCCATGTACCTTATATGAAGGAAGAAGAGGATTGGGTGAACAAGTTTATCTTGGGATTGAATAAGAATATTATGTATGCAACCAAGCTCACTCGACCTAAAAGCTTAAACCAGGAAGTGGAGGTAGCTTTGGTTGCTGAAGAAAAGCATAAGAGCAAGCATGAATGCAAACAAAAGCCATATTCCCCCAACCACTCCGATAAAAAATAGAGGGGTAATCAAGAAGTTAAAGCTAAAGGGAAGGCTTCTCGACAGACTAAGAGGGGCCGAAATTATAGGGAAAATCATGGTTCAAAAGGTCAAAAGGATAAAGGAGACAAAAGGAAAAAATCATTCAAGCATGAGGCACAAGGTGATTCCAAGAGAAGCAAGGAAGATCGAAAGGGACCAGCAAGGGGATGTTGGATATGCGGAGGTGACCATTATATGAGCGAGTGTCCCTAGAATCTAAACAAAACCACCAAACCCACTACCAGAATTTATGCAATCGTGGATAATTGTCAAGTGGATCAGCAAACTCCATTGATAGAACTTCAAGGTACACTACTCAACCAACCCATTTCTATTCTGGAAGACTTAGGAGCCACATATAGTTTTATTTCCTCCATGCTATTCAAAAATGTAAAATTGATCATAAGAGTCTTAGTAGAGAGGAGATGGAGGTTGAGTTTGGGTTGAGTAAGATACAAAAGATTAAATCTTGCCTGGGAGGAGCTGAAATTGACCTAGGGATTATCAAGACCAAGGTGGATTTATGAGTCACTCTGTTAGGGTCTTATGATTTAATTCTTGGGATGGATTGGTTCCAAAAGCACCAAGCCAAGTTGGATTGCTACAACAAGAAGATCGAATGTCTAGATGACCAAGGGAGGTCAGTGATTCTTCAGGGGATTAGGAGACCTGTGGTGGTAAGAATGATCTCTGCCATGCAAGTGAAAAGGGCAGTGAGAAAGGGGAGTAAAATCTATCTAGTAAAGGTAGAAGAGGGTAATGATGATCCCACACCTAGCAATGAAGACCACCCCATTCTTCAAGAGTACCTTGATGTCTTCCCTAAAGAATTTCCAAGATTACCTCCTAAGTGACGGATGGACTTCACAATAGACCTAGTTCTAGGGGCTGAGCCTATCTCAAAAGCCCTCTATAGAATGAACACTGCTGAATTACAAGAACTTAAGATGCAATTGCAAGATCTGATGGAGAAAGGCTTGATATGACCTAGTGTGTCTCCTTGGGGAGCTCCAGTGTTGTTCATTAAGAAGAAGGATGGAACACTGAGGTTGTGCATCGATTACCAAATGTTGCACAAGGTAACCATTGGAAATAGATATCCCCTACCCAAAATTTATGACTTGTTTGATCAAATGAAGGGAGCTGTAATATTCTCCAAGATAGATTTAAGGTCAGGTTATCACTAGTTAAGAATTAGGAAAGAAGATATTCCAAAGATAGCCTTCAAAACTAGGTACGGCCATTATGAGTTTTTGGTGGTGTCTTTTGGCCTAACAAATTCCCCCTCTACTTTCATGAGCCTCATGAACCATGTTTTCCATGACTATTTGGACAAATTTGTACTAGTATTTTTGGATGGCATTCTAATCTACTCTAAAAATTTGCAAGAGCATGAGGAGGATTTAAGAATAGTCTTACAAAGGCTGAGAGATCATAAATTATATGGAAAATTGTCCAAATGTTCTTTCTTTCAGCCTAAAGTGCACTATCTGGGACATATTATATCGGCCCAAGGAATTGCAGTAGATCCAGCCAAGGTGCGAGCAATTGTAGAATGGCCTATTCCTAAAAATGTGACTGAAGTAAGAAGCTTCAAGGGTTTGGCAGGATATTATCAATGGTTTGTAGAGAACTTCTCCAAGATAGCTAACCCCATAACCTCCCTTCAGCGAAAGGGAAAGAAGTTTGAATGGACAGAAAAATGTGACATTGCATTCCAGAAGTTGAAGGAAGCTCTTACTGCCACACCAATTTCGTAAGTGCCTAATCAGGATAAAGAATTTGTGGTTTGGATGGATGCTTCATTGGATGGGATAGGTGGAGTGCTAATGTAAAATGGGTGAGTGATTGCCTTTGAGTCCAGGAAATTGAAGGATCATGAACTCAACTATCCCACCCATGATTTGGAGCTAGTAGCAATCATGGATGCCTTAAAGGTATGGAAACACTACTTGGTAGGAAGACCCTTCAACCTGAACACTGATCAAAAAGGACTCTAATATCTGTTCACCCAACCATATTTGAATGCACGTCAAAGAAGGTGGTTAGAATTCTTAAGCAACTATGAGATAGATATTTCATATGTTAAAGGAAAAGAAAACCGTGTTGCAGATGCCTTAAGTCAAAGGGCTAAACTAGATGTGATCTCACAGATGAAGTTTGAACTACTAGAAAAGATCAAGTAAATGCAAAAATTGGATCCCTTTTGTCAACAAATGAGGGTAGAAATACAACGAGGGATTAATCCAGCTGAGTACCATATGGGAAATGATGAAATTCTTCATTATTTGAACCAAACTTATGTGTCAGAAGAGGGTGGTTTGAGAACAAAAATTCTCATAGAAGGCCATAATGTGCCTTATCAAGCACATCTTGGGGTGACTAAGATGTATACAGACCTAAAAAATCATTAATTTTGGCCAAGAATGAAAAAGTAAATAGCTTACTATGTCGCCAAATGCCTTGAATGTCAACAAGTTAAAGCGAAGCACTGTCATCCCATGAGGACACTATATCCTCATGATATACCACAGCATAAGTGGTCGGTAATCTCCATGGATTTTGTGAAAGGATTGCCTAAAACTCGGCATCAACACAACAATATATTAGTGGTGGTTGATAAACTAACCAAGGTAGCACACTTCATACCAAGCAATGTGAAGGATGATGCCCCACTTTTGGCTAAAAGATTCATAAAGGAAGTCATTAGGCTACATGGGATGCCTAAGGTAATCATTTTAGATAGGGATAAGTTGTTTACTTCCAGGTTTTGGACCTCTCTTATGACCACCCTAGGAACCAAACTCAATTTTAGTATGGCTTACCACCTTGAAACGGATGGCCAAACCAAAAGAGTTAACCAAGTCATGGAGGACATGCTTAGAATGTATGCCATGGATCAGCCCACTAAGTGGGAAGAGTATCTACCGCTAGTAGAATTTGCATATAACAATTCATACCATTCTTCCATACAAATGGCACCGTTTGAAACATTGTATGGTAGAAAGTGAAAAAAACCTATAGGTTGGGACAGTTTAGAAAATCAAGTAACTGTAGGGCCGGAGCTTCTTCTAGAATATGATACTCAAGTGAAAGTTATAAGAGAAAGACTGAAGGAGGCTTCAAATCGGCAGAAAAGTTATACGGATACCAAGCGTACACCAAGGGAATTTTTAGTACGGGACAAGATGTTCCTACGTGTCAAACTGTACAAAAGCTCAATAAAGTTTGGAAAGGCTACTAAGTTGGCTCCATGATTCATAGGGCCTTTCGAGATACTTGAAAAAATTAGCCATGTAGCTTACCGACTAGCTCTTCCACCATCTCTCTCGCATTCACAATGCATTACATGTATCCTTGCTTAAGAAATATGTTGTTGACCCCTCACACATAATTAATTAGCAGGCTCTACAAGTAGAAGACGCTAGAGATATCCACCTCAAACCTCTTGCAATCATAGACAGGCACAATCTGTAATTACACAATAGAACTATCTAGCAAGTTAAGGTCCTATGGGACCAATATGGGGAACAAGGAGCTACTTGGGAAGATGAAAATGTAATGAAACTAGAATATCCATACTTGTTTAATTAAACCAAGTTGGCTTAATCCTAAGGGGGGAAGTATGTCATCTCCCCTCGATACCTTGTTAATCATTTTGTGTGACCCTACTCCCGATGTAATTTGGACTAGAGGTGGAACTTCAAACTTTAATGTACTAACATAAATAACTATGTGTGTGTTTTAAATAGGAACCTTGATGTTATTATTAATGATGTGATTATCAATCCTATTATGATATTTTAATTTAATGCATTGAATGTTTGGATTAATGCGGACTAACGATTTGGTTGTTGTACTTGTGTGAGGTTTGTTGTTGGATGCAAGTACCAGGGGTGCAAAGTGAGGTTGATTATGTGGTTTCATTGGTTGAGAGATAGACAATTGGTATGTCATTCAAGTGTTGGCCTTGTCTATAGATTCTAGTACCTGAGGTTCATCCAACCTAGGATTTTTATATATATTTTTGCTAGAGCTACTTGACTCGGCTAGGTAGAGCCATTAGGACCACTTAAATGTTTCGATTAAGGTCTACGACTGAACAAAAAATAAATAAATGAATTGAGGACAAGTAAATAATAAATAATAAACCATAAATTTTGTAACTGTGAAATATTAAATAAAATAAAATAAAACAATTTAAAGACAATGAATAAACAAACACTCACCATGAATATTAAATAAAATAAAATAGATAGGAGTTAAAAAAAAAAGAGAGACAAGGCAACGAATCCCATGACTATAATGTTAAGGTGAATAAAAATAAAAATAAATTATAAAATTTGAAATGTCACTTGCAAGGGGCGTATAAACCAAGACTCCCATTAATCTAAATAAATGAAAAGAAGAAATAAAGTCCACCATCGAGCAAATATGGAAGGAAAGAGAAGGACATAGGAAAAGGAAGGAAATGCTTTCATGGGAGAAGAAGGTGGCTAAGATAGTAGCAGAGGCAGAAATCTTGACCGAGGAAGAAGCTTGGTGAAGAGGAGGACAACAAAAGCATTAAGAGGCCTGGAAACCCCTGCAACAGCCGCCAATGGCAGGAAAGAACTTCGACCAGCATGCCATGGAGAAACTCGTCCCTCTTTCCTTAAATCCACTGGAAAACATCTCATTTTGGAAGAGAAAATGGTGGGAAGAGAAAATGGTGGGAAGAGAAAAGAAAGAAGGGTGTGGTTGTTTCAAGGGACTAGAGGGGTTTTGAAGAGGAGACCAGAGTTTGGCAGCTAGGGCATTCCATTTTTCTACTCGAGATCTCACCATCTCAGGTTTGAAATCCTTCTATTATGCAATACCATTCTATGATACGGCCTTGGTGAAATTTTATTTTGGCTTTGGAATCTTGATGTAAAGTTCTTGCAATAATTTATTTTGAGAGCTCACCACATGCTCAAGAGTTGGGAGTTATATTTTTACTTTATAAATTTAAGCAAGTGTAAAGGAAATAACTTAAGAAACTAAGAAATCAGAAAAATAAACTCCACACTAGTTGTAGGATGGGGTGCTTGAATAGGGAATCTCTTCTTGCCTAATCTGAACAAACAAAAACTCATAGGAAAGATCAGGGTAGGGTATTTTGATTTGAGCAGAGATTTTAGAACCATCACATCACATAGTTGCCAGAATGCATTAAAATACCACTTTCAACTTAGTTTTAATCGTCTGATTTTTATTAAGTAAGTTGGCTAGTAAAAAAAATGATGCAAATGCATTAAAAAGCCTCTTTCAGCATAGTTTTAATGGTCTAGTTTTTAGCAAGTTAGCCGGTCAAAAATGAAGCAAATGCATTAAAATACCTCTTTCAACATAGTTTTAATGGTCTAGTTTTTAGCAAGTTAGCCAGTCAAAAATGAAGCAAATGCATTAAAATACCTCTTTCAGCATAGTTTTAATGGTCTGGTTTTTAGCAAGTAAGTTAGCTAGTCAAAAATGAAGAAAATGCATTAAAATACCTCTTTCAGCATAGTTTTAATGGTCTAGTTTTTAGCAAGAAAGTTAGCTGGTCAAAAATAAAGTAAATGCATTAAAATACCTCTTTTAGCATAGTTTTAATGGTCTGGTTTTTAGCAAGTTAGCTAGTCAAAAATGGTACAAATGCATTAAAATACCTCTTACAACATAGTCTTAATTGTTTGATTTTTTATTAGTAAGCTAGCAGGTCAAATCTGATGCAAATGAGTAAGATCTCTCCTTCAGTTGTTTCCATAGTGGTCTGATCTTACTTTAGAAGTGGAGTTGGGTCAGTCTGATATAAGAAAAATTTAAGATAACTCCCTTAGCTATTGTCTTATTGGACAAATTTTACCTTAGAAATGGTGTGGGTCAAATCTATTACAATTTAAATGAAAATTTGTAGGATGCTAACTCTATGTAATACCTACACATTGTATAATCTCTACCTAAAAGTGTGGTGGCAAGGTATTCCCTCTTCATAGAGGTTTCCCAAATTGAAGCATCAAACAATGTTATTGATAAATATAACTCTTTCATAACCTTAGGCTAAATCTAAGACAAAGACGTGGTAGAATGTAAGCAACATTTGGGGGAAGTTGAATTGATCTATCCCTATCCACAAATTAAATATCCCTTCCATACCTCTTAGCCTTGTTGGCTACTAGGACATCCATCTATATGTGGGTTATTTTTGTTATCAACAAGCAAATAGGCAATCATTCTCCTCTAATGGAGTACTTGAACTGATGTATGGAATTACAGTCCCTACAACTTCATGTTTTGAAAATTATTCTCGAAGGAATTAATAGAATAGGTAACCACCTCAAGCTATC
>VDFB02332958.1:0-22135 GCA_007258455.2 Sequoia sempervirens
GCGGGGAGATCTCATCGGGTATTTGCAGCAGTAGATAATCAGCAAGCTGAGCATCAGGGTACTGTGATCGAAACATCAAGTGTGTTGAAGGGTACTAAAGTCTCCATACTTTTTGATTCTGGTGCTTCTGATTCGTTTATATCTCCTTCCATTGTGGAGTGATGTGGTTTGGTGGCATCTAGGCAAGGCATAGCTTGGCAAGTTGAACTAGCCTCTGGGTCGAAAGTTCATGTAGAAGAGTTTGTTCGGGGTTGTAAGTTAGATTTGGGAGTTTTTTCAACTCAGGTGGACCTTCGAATTGTACCCCTAGGCTCATATGATATAGTCTTGGGAATTGATTGGTTGTGTTCTCATCATGCTTTGTTGGATTGTCGTCGTAACGCAGTGCAGTGTACCGATGATTTTGGAAAGGAGGTGGAGATCATGGGCACTCAGAGGCCTATTTCCTTGTGGATGATCTCTGCCATGTAGTTAAAGCGGTTGTGTCATCAGGGTTGTCAGCTCTTTGTAGTAGCAGTGCATGATCTCGAGACTGATGATAGTTGAGAGAAATCATTGGATGATTATCCTCTTCTTAAGGGGTTCGCTGATGTGTTTCCAAGTGAGATTCCTAGAATGCCGCCTAAGCGGGATGTAGATTTTTTGGATAGACCTAGTACCTGGAGCTGAGCCTATCTCTCGGGCTCCATACCGAATGACCACGCAGGAACTTCATCTTCAGTTGGAGGATTTGATAGCAAAAGGGTTTATCAGTCTAAGTGTCTCTCCATGGGGAGCACCTATGATTTTCATGAAGAAGGATGGTTCTCTCCGCCTAATGGAAACGATTATAGAGCAGTTGAACAAAGTAGCAGGTGAAGGAGATGAATTATCCCACACTTACAAGAATGGATGATCTTTACTAAGTCAGATAAGAGGGGCAAAGATATTTTCCAAGATTGGCCTGAAGTCTGGATATCACCAGTTGAGGATTGCAGAGAAGGATATTCATAAAACTGCATTTCGCACTCGATACGGACATTACGAGTTCACAGTGATGTCGTTTGGGTTGACAAATGCACCTTTGGTATTCATGAGCTTGATGAATGGGGTGTTCAGGACCTTTTTGGATAGATTTGTTCTTGTGTTCCTCGATGATATTTTAATCTACTCTAGGTCTATAGAGGAACATGAGGAACATCTCAAGCAGGTTTTACAATGTTTGAGGGAAAACCAATTATATGCCAATTTAGAAAAATGTGATTTCTACAAGACAGAAGTTCAGTATCTTGGCCATGTTATCTCAGGTGAAGGAATCTTTGTGGACCCTACAAAGATTCAGGCTATTGTGGATTGGCCCGCACCAACTAATGTCTCAGAAGTTCGCAGTTTCATGGGGCTTGCAGGTTATTATCGGCGGTTTGTCCAAGGCTTTTCTAGGATTGCACATTTCATTACTTCTCTCCAGAGAAAAGGGAATAAATTTTTGTGGTCAGACAAGTGCCAGCAGGCTTTTCAGACACTTAAGGAGAAATTGACAAGTGCACCTATTTTGGCAGTACCAGATCCTGCAGGAGAGTTTGTGGTGTGTACTGATGCTGCCTCCTTGCCAGGAGGCCTGGGGGAATTAGTCTTGATGCGGGAGGCGTGGTGCATGAATCTCGAGAGAAGCAGGGATGTAGTTAGTTATCCTCATGATCTTGGAGTTAGCGCGGTAGTCCATGCTGCAGTTGAGCCTGGAACAGCATTTTCTCTTAGGGCATCAATTAGGAGTTGCACTTCTAGGATCATAGTCTACAGCTGTATTTAGGCGCGATTTGAATGTTGCTAAGGCAGAGGAATTGGATGGAATTTTATCGATGTTCTGATTTCAGTAAATATATTAGGGTGAGAATGTGGTGACCAATGCTTTGAGGTAGGCATAGGCACGTGAGGATCTCTTCTATGACTCTTGGTATTGATTTGAAGAATCAGGTCCTCAATGCTCTCCCTTCAGACAGTTGGTATTCAGAGGTGAAGTCTGAGATCGAGTCAGGCCGGTCTCTTGAAGGAAAATTTGCTAGGTACTCTTTGGATTCTGAGGGTGTTTTGTGATATTCAGGGTGTATGTATGTACCTCCTGTAGAGGGTCTTCGTACCCTAATTTTGACTGAAGCCCATAGGGCTCCCTATTCGGCACATCCGGGAGTTAAGAAAATGTATGCGGATCTGCGTTCATTATATTTTTGGTCAGGAATGAAGCGAGATATCGCCGATTTCATAGCTAGATGTCTGGAGTGCCAGAGGGTTAAGGCAGAACATCATCATCTAGCAGGATTACTGCAGCCTAACCTTGTTCCCGAGTGGAAATGGGATATCATTTCTATGGATTTTATCGTTGGTCTGCCCATGTCTTCTAGGCGTCACGATGCTATCATGGTCACTATGGACAGGTTAACCAAAGTAGCTCATTTCTCCCCTATCAGATCATCTTATACTGCATCTGTAGTCGCGAGGATTTTTATGGAGGATATAGTTCGATTACATGGTATACCACAGAGAATCATATCAGATAGAGATCCAGTGTTTACATCGGCACTATGGACTTCCTTGCAGTGGTCTCTAGGGACTCAGCTAAATTTTAGCTCTGCCTATCACCCTAAAACTGATGGTCAGACTGAGAGAGTTAATCAGGTGCTAGAGGACATGCTCCGCATGTACGTCATGGATCAACAATCTCGTTGGGAGGAGTATTTGCATTTAGTTGAGTTTGCCTACAATAATGGTTATCATAGCTCCATTGGCATGACACCTTTTCGGGCTTTGTATGGATGTCCTTGCCGTACCCCTTTGAGCTGGGATCGGTTAGAGGACAGGGTTCTTCTTGGACCTGACATGCTTTGGGATATGGAATAGTAGGTGGCGCGCATCAGAGAGCATCTTATTACAGCACAAGATAGACAGAAAAAGTATGCAAATGCTCATCGTATTGATCGGCAATTTGCAGTTGGGGATCATGTGTTTCTCCGGGTACGTCCACGGAAGAGTCCTATCCGTTACGGAAAGGGTTCTAAGTTGGCACCCCATTTTGTTGGGCCTTTTGAGGTGTTAGAGAGAATCGGACCTGTTGCCTACCGACTAGCCTTGCCACCTTGTCTGTCACGGATTCACGATGTTTTTCATGTTTCTGTTTTGAGGCCGTATTTTCCTGATGTTACTCATGTGCTGGATTGGAATGCTTTGCAGGTCGAGGACGGGCAACTAGCTCTAGAGCCCATGGCCGTGCTTCAGCGTCGGAGTCTCGCCCTCAGGGGCAGAGATATTGAGCAGGTGCGGGTCCAATGGGATCTGAATGATGAAACCTCGGCGACTTGGGAGGATGCATCTCTCATTAGGGAGGCTTAACCTTATTTGTTCTCTGGCTTCCAGGAGTAAGCCATGTTCTAGGGGGGGAGGATGTAATACTCCCATGTTGACTGGCTCATTAGATACTTTTGATACTTTTGATACTGTGGACACTTTGTGATATTCTGTGTGGAGGATTTATATTTGATCGTGTGTGGTTCCTTGGTTAATTTTTTTACTGCTTTTACGTTATGGGTGTAGCAATTGATGATATATAAGGCATAGATGATTTGATTTGATTTATTATGTAATGATAAGTTCTTAAATTTGTATGCGTTAATGGTATTATGTTTACGCTGACATGTTAGTATTTTATGGTGGAAGGACAGAGTAGTACCACTCGCTTGCGAGTGCCCTATTACCCCGCTATTTCCTTTCACCATGTGTTTGCAATGGAGATTATATGTTACTTGACATTTAATTATTTGCAGGGATTGCAGGGCTAAAAGTCTTGACTCCACCTGCTTCGGCAGGACAGGGCGAGCACAAATTAAACCCAACGGGTACGATGTGGTTAAAAGGAGTTGTAAGGAAGGGTTTCCCGACCCAAGTCCGTCATTTGTCTGAATTTATTGAGTCATATGTTAATTCGATTTGTCTTGTTATTTCGATTGTTGGAGTGAGATGATTTAATTAATTTATTATGTTGGTGATTTAATTATTTTAGAATTATTAATTATGTGTTAAGAAGTATTAAGGTTAATTAGATTTTAAGTTAAAAGTTAATTGTTATAAAAGCTATTTTAATTAAATTTAGAAATTATGTGGAAGCAAGTTAAAAATAAAAGAATTATTGGTTTAAAAGTTAATAGGTAAATAATTAAGTTACTTTAATTGGAAGTTGAGCGGAGCGAATTTAAAATAAATAAGCAAACAAATAAATAAAAAGGATTAATTAAAATTGGTAAACCTCACGGGAGTTTCTGATAGTAGAAAATCAGTTATTAGTAAACCTACCGCGGGAATGGAAAGGAAAGAGTAGGGCGGTTGTAAAAGGGAATTGGATATTCTTTAAAGGGAAAGGAAAAATTTTGAGAAGGGGGCTGGAAAATTGATTTTGGAAAAGAAGCGGTAAGATAGAGGGCAGCGTGTGAAGGGGGAGAACAGCGTCTGTGGGGAGTTCTGCTTCAGCCGTAGGACGCCAGGTTCCTCCTAAAATTTCTTGCTTTAATTGTTATATACTGGCTGTGTTAAAATTTATGTTGGGAAATTTCTGTCTGTTGAGATTTTGCAAGTCCCTCGTTTATGATTAAGGAAAAAATGGTTTAAATTCCCCTAATGTAATTTACTTAAAGATATATGTGGTTGATAAAGAATCGTAAAATTGTAAAATATATATTTGAAGTTTTTACCCAGGTTGGGAATTTCTTTTGTCAAAACATTATTGGATTGGGGAAACCGTGAACCAGGGGTAAAATGGGTACAATTGCCTATGTATTTCTGTCTCCGTGGATTCACTGTTATGTATAGATTTCCAGTAGATATAATTATTCTTTTAATTTGCTGGAAGAGTTTTAAATTGTAAGGTTGGGTAAATTTCTTTTCAAACGTGGGAAAAGGGAGGGGTTACTTTTACCCTGCGTATGAATACGGGGTAGTAAATCCGGGAGTTTCGTTGTTTTATTTTATGAATTTCATTTCATATGTATAAATAAATAATTGTTTTCGATATCTAGGTTAATTGCTTGATTCGTATGGTTGTATTTACTGGTAGTTAATCTATTTTGTTCGGAGTTAAGTCTAGTTCAAATGTAGAATATATATATTACAGTGCGTATACATGCAAACTCTATTTTAATGTCATGTTGGATGCTTTATTTAATGGCGTTCTGTACCAGATACATTGCTATCATTGCCATTCGATTTTGATTAAGTGAGAAATTCGATAGGTTCATTTCTGTTGATGCGTCAAACCTTGTGTTTGGTCGGTAATGATTTTGTTGGAAATTCTGTTTATGGTTTTTTCCTTCATTGCTTTCATCACATGGATTTATGGCTTAACCATTGCCACCGTACTTTTGGTTTCTTGCAGAGACTTGTGTTGTCATCCATTCACAGATCCGGTCGTTGTGATAAGCATGGCATTTTTTAATTATCACATTGGGTAATAAGACCATTTTCAATTTTGGGATGTTCCCTGTATTGGTGATTAAGACATTTTGGCGTCCCCTCTGTTATGGGTTTCCAGCAGCGATTCGGTTTCTGTAGTTTAGGCGCCAGCCGACACTGAACCTCAACCTTCTTTTCTGCCTTTCCTTCGATGCGGCGTGGTTTACACTATCTCTCTCTCACAGCAGGATTCTTGTGCCGTTAGGTAAAGCGTTGGCGCATCGTAAGCGCGGTGGCTTTCCTTTGGTAGATTCTTCTTTATACGTTTTCATTCCCACATCACTCGATGCGTCCGGAATTTTACGCCGCTCCTCCGGGTCGCAGTGCGGTGGGAATTTCTAAGCGATGTGTTCCTCAACGCCATTTTATTTGCTCATTATTTTGGTGTTTCCTGTGTGTAGTAGGCGAAATTAATCTTTCTTTCCATTTTTTTTTTCACTCCTAGGGCTGTGTGTTCGATATCTTATGGTAGACTTCTTTCTTTTTATGTTTCTTGTGTCCTTACTACATAGGTATAGTGATATGTTACTTCAGTTGTAATAAGTATTAACTTTGATTGGTTGAACCCGTATTTCACAGATTATGTGTTATGATCAATTTAGTAATTAAACAAATTCGAATGCCAATTATATACATGTTTTTGGGTAACACTAATATTGATATAATACTTGACGTATATATATATATATATATATATATATATATATATATGGTTTTATATTTATTTAATTATAAAGTAATTATTGGTTGGATAATATGGTAATTTTACCTTAAGAGTTGTAAAATTTCTATATATTGGTTTTAATATATAAATATATATGTATTATTGGGGCTAAAATTAAATGCTTATATAGGTATGTATGAATTTATATATGTGTAGATTTTATAATTAAATTGTAATTTGATTGTGGGATGGTTTTAAATTGATAATATAATAAAAGGTAGGTTACAATTAATTTTATGCATTTGAATATTGTGTATCATGAATATAAAAGTAATAATGAAGTAGAGATAAATTGGGGATAGCGATTTAAATGGAATGTTGTATTAATGTGCTATGCCTTGATTAGGACTTTTTTTCTTTTCTTTTTTCTATTGTTATGGTAGAAATCGTAATGATTCCTTTGAGTTATGTTGTTTTTTTTTTGAATGATGGGAATTTTCTTTTGTTGGGGAAAACCTTAGAAGTGTTTTATTTGGTTAGGATCCTAAGTGATTCCAGAGGTGGGATAAGGTGGTTGCCTCTGATTTTGGCTTTGGTGCGGCTTCCCCAAGATATACGTAGTTGGTTACGTTTGGATTACATCTTGAATTGTAGAGTGATTCCCTTGCGGTTAATTGAGATAAGTCGTACCCCTCACGTTTGATTTTTCCTTTTGATGTAATTATTTATCTTGCTTATAAATCCCCTTGTTGTTATTATGCCTTATTGAATGAGATTAGAATTACCTCTACAGGTGGTGGAGGTGTGCACAAAGGGAAGTGCCGGGATAATACAATCCAGATAGATTTAATAAATTGATAATTAAAAGTAATTTACTGGGATTGGGTAATGCTTACACCTAAAAGATATGCCTGCATCGCCCTTTGGGGTACTATCCATGAGACTAAAGGGGAGTTAGGGAGAGGCCATTAGTTGGCATGTTCATTTTGCTTATCTTGGCATAGGAGTATCGGATCCACATAGAGCAACCTATGGGTATGAGACAGGAGTAGTCTGGATAGCACCATATGGAGTGGCTCCAGGCTCAGTTTTGCTCTGGATGAGAAATTCGTGTGGAGTGGGCGGAGGTGGCATGCATTAGTATTTGTGGTAGTCTGGATGAGAATCCATATGAAGCCATCATTGACCTCTCCTCTAACATTCATGTTTATGTTGTCTTTTGGAAATCCTCTGGAATCGGTCATTTGCTTCATATTGTCGTTCGAATTTGAATGTTTTTATGTGTTGTGTAATTTTGTTTAGTTGTTTGTGAGTTTATGTTTTGTTGGTCTTGGTCAGGAACCTCTTCCTTTGCAACTCCTAGCACGGGGGGTGGTCGGGTGGATTGTGTTCCGTACCCCGTTGGGATCTTCTCTCTTATTGCAGGTTCATTTTACGGTGCTAGGTTGCAGTTTCAGTGGATCCTTGTTCGTGGGTCCCAGATTTATGTATTTATGTGATTCTTTATATTGATATAGCATTCCCACCTAGTTGGGACAGTTTTGTATATTTTGCACATGGTGCTATTGTAATGTAATTGTATGATGATGCAATGTACTTTAATTGTAACTTGGTTATGAGGAGAATTCATAATGATGTTGTAACTTTGGGTATTATTTTATCATGTTTCCTATTTTGTTGTTATTGATGTAATTACTATTATGACTGGATGAAATTATGGACCATGTAATGAGTTAGTTAAGTATATTAAGTAACGACCTCGTGTTCCTCAAAGGATTAAGTTATGCAATTTGATTTATGATTATGTTATGTTAATTACTACTCTCTTCTATAAAAAAAAAATTGGTTGCATTTTACTTAATTCCTTTGGGGTTGCGTGGCGGGGCGTTACATGTGTGGCCCACCTATATGCTACATCCAGTAAGTGAACTATTTTAAGTTTAAGTATTGATTATGCCCGATGATACCATTGATGATAGGAGATTTAGACATTCGTGTTCATGTGATGGTTTGATTATGACTATGCTACATCTAGTACTTGGATTATTTTGAGTTTGGTTATTGTCTATCCTTATTGATATCATTGATGACAGGATATTTGAACATTTAATTTAATATGATTATTTGACTTTGATTATGCGACATGGTAGCTAACTATAATGATTGATCTAATTTTATGTTGGTTAATGAGTTTGTTCAATTTGAATCTGAAAACTCAATGATGAAGGAATGAAACAAGTGGTGTGAACCAATCATGTTGCAATTATGAGTATGGAAATTAATGTTAATGAAAATGAGATAAGATAGGTGGCTAATGATTTTTCAATTATGTTATAGGATCTTTATGCTATAAAAATTATGAAACTTGTGTGAATGCAATTATATGATTCAAATGAATTTGATTGTATATAGATATGATTCTTGGATGGATTAGCATTATTGTATTGTGTGGAGTATGCGAGGTGCAGCCAGTATTAGAGTGGAGAAACTCTTAGGAACCCTATATAAAATTACTTGGTGGCCCAGGCTAAAAGATACATATAGAAGGAATTTATCGTCCATCATATATAGCGTCTGTGGTATTGGCTTTGTGAAGATATTTTTTAAATTTGGTCTTTATTGCCACGTCAGTCCATCCAAGAGGTGAGTTGTCTATCCAAGTGGACAAACTCGGATTTGAACTTTTAGGAACTTTTTGGGGATTGAAAAGTGATATTTTTTAAGTGTTTTATGGGGTTAAGGTCCCTAGGGCAGGTACCTATGGGTTAGGTACCTTTTTAGCTCAAAACCATGGGTCAGTCTCAAGATAGGGCACTCTTTTTGAGGCCTTAAAGAGGTTTGACGAAAATAAGGTTTGGAAAGTGGGATGGGGACAAGTCCCTTTCCAATCCCACTTCTCCATGTTGTCTTGGAAGTCTCCCAAGTCCTCACACATGTGTGAGAACACATGAGTGAGTGTGCCTGGGAGGGTGAATGGAAGGTTGACAAATGTCTGCTCCCTATTCAAAGGAATTAAAACTTGAGTTTCTATAAAGCAAACTCAAAACAAGGGTTAGGGGATTCTTTTGCATTCTTGATTTTGGTTGAATTTTGGGTGGAGTGAGGAATTTGAAGAAAAAGCTTGGAAGAAGAGGAGTTGTGTGGATCCTCAACCCATATTTCCTTGAGCTTGGTTTTAAGGTAGATTCACCACTTTTGTTTCTACTTCTTCATGTTTGTATTTGAAAGATTATATGTGTAGGTGAAAGGATGTGCTTTAAATTTTATCTATTGTGTTTGATTTGTATGTTTATTTAAAATTTCTCTTGGAGCATATCTTCTTGTGTATTGATGTATTATGTGTTATGGGAAAAAGGGTTTTGCAAGGATAGGCTCACCCAAGTTGGGAAGAGCATCCCTCTTTGGGGATGGTATGGGGTAGGAACCTCCATGGGGAAGTTTAATCCCTCCTTAAGAGGAGAGGCTCAAAATGGGTATGAGCACCCATATGTAATTGTGAAATGGTAGAAATGGCTTTGGTGTATGGGTTTTGGAGAAAGAGAAGATATTAAAGAAGGGTTGCTTGTGAAATGATGGGAGTATGATATTGACTTGTTCCTGTTGCTATCATTATAAGTCCCCATATGGAGTGCGTAGTCCACCCCTATTCCCCACTTTGGATTCTTGATGGAATCCTAAAGTTATGTGAAATTCCATTGGGTGGGTGTGAAAATAATCTTGTGTGTATCATGTGTTTGTAAACATTGTTTGTTTGGGTTTGTTTGTACCCGGTTCCCTTGGTTGCCTCCTAGGTCGGGGGAGGTTGGTTTTCCAACCAAAGGTTGGGAGGTGAGCTCTACTTTGGCTATGGAGAATATTTTTGTGGCTTGTGTAGGTTGGAAAAAGATATGTGGATTATTTCAAGCTTGGAAAGGTTACCTATTTTTCTTTATATCGCTATGTCTATGAGGTAAAGAAAACCTCCCAAGGATTGTAACTACCTTTCTTGATAGAAGTGGGAGAAAAGTGTACAAATGTGAAAATAATGTATATTTTGCATGGTATCATAACATTATATTTAGGGTAAATAATGAACACCTTTTAAATGAATTTCATTTTACTTTTATCTAAGAGTATGCATTTCATTTTGAGAGAATAAATGTTAGAAAAAAAAAAAAAAAGAAAAAAAAAAAGAAGTTCCTACATTGTATTCATTTGATTAAAGGATTATAAGACATTTTACTGTGAAACATAAAAGTGCATTTGTAGATTTCATGTTGTGAATATGTGTCACTTTCTTTATATATGTATTTACCCTCCAAGGAAGATAAAATGGGCAACTCTCAAGTAAAAAGAAAATATAAATTTCATTATTTTGGAAAAAGAAAATATTATGCTATGAGTTTAAAACTATGGATGAATCTGGATGAATCTGCATTTGCATATAGTGGAAAGAGGAATGCAAATCTGTTTGTGCCTCTCATTTCCTTGTATACATAGCTAGGTGGTTTCATGGGAATTTTAGCTTATTGACAAAATAAATCTTCCATATTCAGTATTAAACATAGAACCGATATATAAGAAAATACTGTAGGTAGAGAGCTAACTTAATAGTAAGTTGTAATAAGTATAAATAGATAATGATATATATAGGGGCATAGATTTCACTAATAAATTAGAAGAATACACAGCCGAGTACACATAAAAGTAGCAGTGGTTGTATTGATCTATTTTGTGCTAGAAATAACATCTAGCTAGCAAACCATAATAACCCATGTACTGGGTTTGAGCCCCAAATTTACCTCTTATATAGAATAACGAAATACTACATTTTTTCAAATCTGTATTTGTGGGAGATGTGAATCCTATGGCAAGATACTCGCAAGCAACATAATATTGGGATAAATGAAGTCTTCATAAACAAAAAAAATAAAATAACCATAAGCCATTACATAAGAATATGTGAAATCTAAATGGGATTTGTTTATCTGTTTGTTCTCAAAATTTAAGTTACTGGCTTGTTTAGTATCATAACATCCTAGAGTAGATAAATAGAATGGAGATAAGGGGGTCATTAGACTTCCAGTATAAACAAGAGTTATGCTGATATCAAGACTTTGGGGGGGGAGAGATTCTCACCATTGGCTCTTTCCTTATTGCATTTAAGAACTAGAGTTCATCCTCTCCTGCATTATCTACTTATGTAAATATGCAGTCCGGTGTTGTCATAATAGTGGTTTACAATTCCTGAGAGGAACGAATTTTAGCTGAAATCACATATTTTTAGAAAATATAATGATTTAAGCCTTAAAAAGTTCCATTTTAAAGGTTCAGTTGACTTTGATCAATCCTTGAGTCGAAACCCTTGATGGGAACCTCACTAGTTTAAACCAGCCACCTATAAGTAATACTCACTTGCCTATCAAAATCTTTGGTAGGGTCAACTTTGATTTAGCTTTTCAGGGGGATCAAATGAATTCATTTCAAAATTTATTTTAAATGATTGTAAGGTATTCATAAAAGGCTATCCAATGAATATAATTTTAATATGTTTTGGTTTTGTTATGTATTTGTTTTTAAAGTTTATTAAAACCTTATATTTTTCATCAAAATGAATTTCACTTTGCATTCTCCACGTAACTGAAAAATAGAGATTATTAAAAAAAAATTAGAAAATAGGAGTGCACTAGATGAAGTCATAGTCCAACAAAAATAAATAAAGTACGACATATAAAAAAAAAGTTCTAGATTATCAGGTCCTGTGTCTTTGAATTGAATTAGTTTATTTAAAACTTGATTAAAGAAAAAAATATTCAATAAAACTTATATAACCAAGTGGAAGCACTAGATATCAAAGTTACAAATCAAAATTTGAAAGAATTAGAATTTTATCTTTCCATGGAAAAAAAAGTTATATGTTACTCTCCCAGTGTCGTCCTTTTAAAATGTTGTTTTTTAAAATCAAAGGAATTTTAAGTGGGAGATGGAAAAAAAAAGAACTACCAATTTGATTCAAAATTTTGAAAAAATATTTTTAGAATCTACAGACAAAATTTTATGAGACTCTAGTTTGCACCATCTTCAAATTCCTCACAGTTTAGCGCTATAGGTGCCCGAATGTGAAGATTTAGTTAAAAATAATAATTTCAGTGTCTAGTTTGGCCAAAAATTGTAAACCACTATTATGGGATCACCCAATCAGTAATGTCAGCTCATATTTCTAATGCAATGGCTAGAATCTGCACAGCTTCAGTAAAATAAGTAAATAGGGTAGTGGCACGATAAAACTTAGGAAAATGAAGTAAAATAAAATAAAATGAGTGATGACATATAAGAGTTCATAAAATACAATAGGCTGAGGGATACTATCTGAATCGTAATGCTATGTTCCCTCTTCTTGGACCATGCCATTGCTATCCTTGTTGATCACTAGATAATCCTTAAAAAAAGAGGTTGTCTTCTAGTATGTTAAGACATGCCTTTATTCACTACCAAACCCCAAGCCAACGTTTCCTGTCAGTCCTCACAGAGCATTCGGCCGGATATGGGGAGCCAGAAGATCCTACAATTGGATTGGGAAGAGGTGCCTGGCTTGCGTATGTGCCCAAGCTATTCAATGATAGGTTCATTCTGCCAACATTAAATGGACATCATTTTCAGCTCCTGATCATTTTGTGACCAATGGAAAGCTCAGGGAACCACCTTCCTTTAAGACGGTGTTAACTACTCTTTGATTTACACGCTATCTCGATGTGTGGTCAGATTAATCATGGGAAGAATTCAGGGCTGCATGATTTATTGTGAGGTATTCCTTAAAAATATATTTACTATTGAGTATACTTAGTCTTCAACTTCTTGCAAACGTTTTAGTAGATAAGAAGTGATTGATTCATTTTCCTTTGTGATTGGGAGAAAATGTGCATTAGAGTAGTAAAATAGAGAGGACGTGGGTTAAAAGCAGTTTTCCCGCATGTTTAAGGTAGTTATCATTGAAAATGTGATATATATATACATGACTCGATATCCACATATTCATTCACCCTATTAAACATTGGAAAGCGTTATAATCAACTACAATTTATTATTCTTTTTATATGTTTGAATTGGGCTCGAATTCTCTTGAGATTGTTGATCTTAGCTTTGGGTATGATCTGTGAAATTCAATTTAATGCAACTCAAAGTTTAAATAAGACGAAACATCTTACATTGTTATTGTTAAAGGCACACAAGTGCAGACACTAACGTTGGGTACTTCGACTTAAATAAAAGAACGCATACCAAAAAAAAATACACTTGATACTAATGACAAGAATTCCTAAACTAGGTAAATAGAGAATTATAATCCTCCTTAATTCTTGAACAACTGCACATGATGTATTGACAAAGGTTAAGCGATATTTTAAGTGGATTCCACTATGTGTAGTCATACTAAAATTAAATAGTGTTTATCGTGGCATCTTAACAAACACAAAGATGAGGTGGGCGACTTTACTAATTACTATCATAAGCATATTTGTGTGTAAAAGCAACCCACGTGATATTTAGTGCCCACAATTTAAAAGATTCGAGCATGGTAAATATTCTTTCAAAATTCTATCGTATGTTCCTTTTAAAAATAAATAACTAAAAGTTACCCCAATTATGAGTGGTAGAAGGGAGAGCTTAATTTAAAAAGAAACATGGCTCATTAATATATACCATGTGTACATGGAAATTAAAAGTCTCCTCTCCTAAAATTTTAGAAAGGGGAAAATAACAAAGTCAAAACAAAAAGTGATTAATATTAATAAAAAGTTAAGTTGATTAATTTATATATGAACTTATTATATAATAAACAAATAAGTGGTTTAATTATATTAAAGAGAAAGTGGAATTATATAATAAACATAATGTTTATAAGAAAATAAATATTTTTTATATGTTACAGGGATTATTGTTTGCAATTATAAGGAATGTTATATTAGTTTTATTGTTAACAGTGATATTTTTCAAATTAACATCATTGTAAATATAATTATTAATAGTGGGATTAATCTTAATATTATTAATAAAAAAATTAGTGTTGATGAGAATGTTCATAATATTAATGATATATTCCAGTGTAAATATCATTTTAGTATCGGGAGTTATCCATAACACCTCTTTATCTATGTAACCTTTATTTTTGAGCCTACATGATACTTGTTCAAGGGTGTGTGTGATGGACTTCACACACCCGGCCTCGCCACCCTCGCATACCCTACCCTCAGCGTGATGTTAGTGATGATGTTGCACGAGAAATGTCACCTAATGCATAGAGTGAGTTACCATGCACATGCATGGTCATTGAATGTTAGTATTCTATATTAATATTAAAAAAAAAAAAATTGTTAGTTTTGTTTTTTACCTAGCGTAAAATTATGGGCATTACATTAGAAGTCATCCCTAGAAAGGAGGAAGATCTAGGTTGTAGAAAAATCACAATCAAGTACATAAGAAAAGTAAGTTAAATCATTTGTTTCAATGTGAAAGATAGGAAAAAGAGTGAAGAAGGAGAAAAATATTTTGGAAGAAGCAGTGATAGAAATTAAAAAATGTAATTCACAATTGTTAGCAGTTTTAAAGGATTTTTGAAAAGAAAGATGCGAATATTTATGTGAATTTGAGAATCTTGAAAAAGTATTAGAGAAAGTGAAAAATAAAAATGAAGAGATAGAGGAAAAAATAAATTTGTTTGATGAGATCAAGAAAAATAATGATGATTTTGAAGAAAAGCTAAAATTCTTAGAAGAAGAAAATTGTTTACAGAAAAAAGAAAGAACAAAATTAAAAGAAAAAAAGTGAATGTTTAAGGATAAAACCATTGGTGTGTGATGTTTCTTGTGATACAAAATACTTGGTTTGTTATGTAGATAAATTAAATGATTTGTGTGATGGAGAGTTGAAGCTGTTTTTGATAAAGAGTTCAATAATGAAGATGATAATGTGTTTACAAATTATGTTAATTGTCATGAAAAAAATATTGGTATGAAAAGAATGAAAAGAATGGGATACAATGGGAAAGGATTAGGAATTCATGAACAAGGAATCAAAGAGTCGATTGAGTCTATTATGAGACCATAATTTCAAGGTCTTGGATATATTGTAGGTAAAGGAAATGATATATGTACAAGAAAATTTGTTGAATGAATGGAATGTGTGAAATGTTGTCATTGTATTAGGAAAGGGAATATAGAAGATATGTGTTGGGATCTAAATCCCTACATAATTTGTGGTTTGAGAAATCATTCAGAAAATAAGTGTTAGCAAAGGAAGTGGAAAAGTGAATCTATGATAGGATGCATGCAGTTGAACTGTGGATGGAGTTTTGGATCGAACTAGCAACAAGTTACAAGTATGTTAAAAAAGTTGTTCAAGTGCAAATATTCATATGGAAAAGAAGATAGCAATCAAAAGATGTTTCATGGTCTTGTAAGACATCATGCAAAGTGGAAAGATTCAGATAGTGAAAGCCAAAGCACTTCCATTTTGAAGTTATAAAGATTTGAAGAACAAAGTTTGAAGGACTGCCACAACAGTTGAAGAGAAAGTTGACAAAATATTCACAGATCTTGAAGATAGTTTGATGACATAATTTGAGTAAATCTGAAGACTTGGTTACAACCATCAAAAAGAGGAAAAAATCTCAAAGATAAAATTTGAAGAGTGAAAATGCTGAAGTGCAATGCCCATCGTGCAAACCCCAAAGGAAAAAACAATGCACACATTTTATTTTATTTCTTAATTAATACAAAGTAAACATATAACGAAACATTAAAACATATTTACATTGCACATTATCATCATAACGTCAAGTCCTCTGGGGCACGCGAGGTCACATCGCATAAACAACACATAACGAAAGATTCCAAAAATGGCTAAAAACTTAACTAATCTAACATTCATCATAATCATTACAAAATCCATTTACAAGGTAACATCCATGTATCCAAAAGTATAAGTCTAAATACGTTACATGATACAACCATAATGAATCTCATAAAATGAATGGTTACAAAGGTTCTCATACAATACATCATTGTTTATTACATTAAATATTCTCAATAATGAATACAATGAAATATCCCATACACGTGGAATAAATACATAGTACAAATAATGTCTGAATTACAAGATGAATATCTGAAGAACACTGTGAAGAATGAACATTGATGGGGAACCCAACAGGTGTGAAGCACTTTCCACCTAACCACATGGGTTATAAATAACCCACCCCCCGTGCTCAGAGGTGACAAGGAGTAATCATGACCATGAATGTCATAAGACAACTCCAATATGAATAACATAGTACAGTACTCCAATAACAACATCAAGAACATATAGATCTTAAATGACAACAACAAAGACTCAAACACAATAATTTAAATCATAAAACACATCATAAATAAACCAAGGAAATAACCATTAACCACAAGCCAAGTAAACCAAAGATACAATCATAATACACTTCCAAAGGAATCAAAGAAAACAAGGTATAAGGGCACCTAGTGGAGAGTGTCATCGCATAGCCTACATGGGTTATCCTGGCCCTTCCTCCAACATGAGGTGTTGACCCCCATCTATGGTTATCCTAGCCCTTCCTCCTACTTGAGGCGTTGACCCCATAGGGTGACTCATGCGGAGCCGTTAACCTCTCCTGAAGACAAGGTTATGACTTTGCCGACCACGCCCTTCTAAGTCTACCATTAGTCTGCGATAGCCCTAATGCATAGATGAGGTATCCAATATTATCTTATATATTTTTACTACCCATCCCCCTAAGTTCTATTATTAGGTTTTCACTTGTTAATCTACTCTTACGTGGGTTATCCTAAGCCCTTTCTCCTGTTTGTGGCATCAGCCCCCATGAAGAGCCACTCTCCCAAAGACCCCAAAACATAAAAAATCCAAGCAAGGGTTGTACCATAGGAACAAAGTATTAAAACTCAATCAATGACATGCGAGGCATTACCCATCCCGCTAAAACACATACTCAAGGTTTCCACAAAATCTTGTACAACCCTTTCACAACGATATACCAAATAACATGTTATAACAAGAGTACAAAGAACGAGGATAAATATCCAACAATAAAATCAAACCTCTAGATTACTAAGGATTACAACATCCAAAATCAAGTTTCTAAACCAAATTGGGTTCCCACATCGATAACACTAAAACAATAAAATAACAATAATAAAATCAATTTTACTAGTTTCCAAAGTTTGATTTATTTTATTCCCAATTAAACAATGAGATTTATTTTCCAATTCAATAATCATCAGAACCATGAATTTCAATTTTAAAACATAAAACAATATAACTTTGTGCTTATTTATTTCCTATATATATATATATATCTATATATTTAATATGTCATTACTTATTCGACAGCAGGGTAGTTGACGTTGCGTTGTAATAGGATAACGGGCGCAATGACTTGCTGGCGGCTCGCCATGCGTAAATAAAATATCGCAGTTCTAATTTATATTTTCGGCTCGGTCATCGCCCAGGTTAAATCACGAACCACATGAATCTAATGTCACCGTCTTTTGGCGCGCCGCATATATATATATAATACATTTGATGTAATAAAAATAGCGAGCACCACATTACAAAATTACATATATAGGTACTAATGTCGCCTTGATCAAAATTTGTCAAATAAATAAGAGGCTACTTCTGTGGGGTCTTTGGGTATCACGCCATAAGGAAAGGTACGGGGAGATGGGTATGAAGCCAGTAGCCCACTTCATGGCACAAAACCAGTATCTACCTCCGGGGGTTCAGCCCGATTATGGGAACAATATGGAGTACCTTCGACATAAAAATAAAATAATTAATTGACCCTCCATGGGGTATTTAACATAAAGCAATATAGGTATTTTAAATACTAAAAAGTATATATATATATATATATATATATATATATATATATATATATATATATATATATATATATATATATATATATATATATATATATATATATATATATATATATATTTATATATATATGTTATATATATGTGTGTGTGTGTGTTATTGTGTGTGTATGTTTGTACGACAGCATATATATACATATATATATATAGATATATTTTAACATATTAATTTTTTTCTAAAGGAAAATATTTTCTTTTACAAATATCAGCACTATATATATATATACATTTATTATGTATATACATATATATATATATAAATATATAGGAAAATATTACAAATCCATTTTTAAAAATAGATTGATCTTCTCCACAGTAGAATGATAAAGAAATTGGACATTTTCAAACAAAATTCGAAAGCATTTCCTTTTGTTTGTTTGCAACTCAGAAAAATTCTAAAACTCCAAAAGAATTTTCCTTCCCAAAAAGCATATTTATTTATTTATTTCAATTTTTCTTTTGAAATTGAAAACTAGAGAAATAAGAAAATGGAACTTGGAGTCCTATGCTATTGGAAATCTGATGAAGCTTTGCTTGATCTAGATAGCCTTTTTGAAGAGCTCTCGTTCTTACTTCAGAATTCCTCCACCCGATTTCCTTGTTCAAATTTCTATCTAATATTCAATTTAGAAGAACCTCCCCAGTACAATGAAAGAAAATGAAACAATTCCCCAGAAAACCCCCGAAGATCCAATATTTCAGAACTATTATTTTTGTTTAACTTTTGTCAAAATTTTCTCGTGAATGAAAAACCTCACAAATTTTCTATTAAATAAAAATATCTCTTCTTTTTCAAAAACTCTAAAAAATCCAAATTAAACAAAGTTTTCTAATTTTATTTCTAGCTTTACAGCCAAAGCTCGACACTCATTGGTCATTTTCATCTTTTTTTCTTTTATTGATTTTTTTCCCATTTAACAATACTTTTTGTTTCTTTTTTAATTCTAATTTCGCAAGCTTTACTTGTACTTCACACAATTCAATATCTTTAATTAATTTATTTCATAATTATCCCCAACATGTTTATTTAATTAAATTATCAAAATACTAAATTTTAAATAATTTAATTTACACTTTTAAATAAATCCCATGACTTTTTAATAAAAGACTTTTATATTTTAATACAAATTATTCCAAAATTATTATAAACATTTATTAACATCATTTAACTATATAAATAACATCATACAAAACACCAATGTAAAATAAATACCAAAAGTACACTCACACAAACCACTATAATAAATTGCAAAAATGACAAAAAGTCAAAGATGCACAATACCACAAGACATAAGACTGTTTGACACACATGGGACAGGGTGACTTCCTTGTCATCTCTATTTCAACATCATGCCCATTGGGTTAAATTGAAGCTCGCCTTGTCCTGCCGAAGCAGGTGGAATCGAGACTCTGTACCTGCAATTCCTGCATACAAAATAGGGTTGTGTACATGTATATATATATAATCAAAATATCACATTGTGAGAAGGAATTGCAGCGTAGAAGGGCACTCGTGAACAAGTGATGCTACACTGTCCTCTCACCAAAACTATTCTAACAATTACAACATTCAATATAAAGTAACAATTCTAACTAACTGATCACATCATAAAATAATTACTAAACCACTGCATCACAATGTATTACTGAAATCAAAATAACATCACCCAACCAAATGTAATCATAATGTCATATAATAATATCCATGTCCTCAAATGAAGTAGCATAATCATCAATCAATCTAAACTATCCAATCTAACCAATAAATAGTAACTATCACAGTCACAAAGTATCAAGCAAAAAGCATAGAAAGATAACAAGTCCAAACAGTAACAGGAGGGGTATTACATGAAGCATGTGTGGTCGAAATTAAGGGGGAGTGTTGGAATAAAGTATGTAATTTCTTTGCATGAAGGAAAAAAACTACAAGTGCTTTTGTATCTTAAATTAGAAATCAGATTAGATTTTTACTATTTTTCTTTGGTTTTAAAGCTTTTTTAATGTTGTTTTATTTTTAGGATTTATTTCTTCTTGAATTGTTGAACTCCTCTATAAAAGAGACATGATGTAATTGATTTGTAATAGTAATGAAATGAGGTGCAATAACACATATTTGATAAGCTATATGTTTTTGTTTATGTAATTGCATATTCTGAATTTATGTGTTTACAATATATCTTCGTCCACCCCATCATGGAAAACCCTAAAATAGAAAACCTTAGCTCTCTGACCTTCTAAGGTAGATTTCTTACTTCCAAAGAAACCTCCTGTTGAGGTACATCACATAACCATTCATTGAATTTGACTTGACATTCAATAGATAGAATTTTGTGTCATCAAATCTTTTGGAGAATTTGTGCAGAAAAAACTTGTCTTCTTCTTTATAAAGAGGATCAAGAAAGATGCTATCCATGCGAAGATTGTTCATAGATATAAAGCGTAAGTGGGGAACCAATAAAGAGTAGCTAAAAGTGCATATTTCAATTAGATACATTGCAACTCTTACCTATATATTCCTCTACCTAAATAGCATATCACAGAAGAGCCCACATATCTCATTAAAAGCTTTTAGCTATTGAGATCTATTGCTTCAGACAAGGAAAGATATGAGAGAAATGCTACTACCTCTCCCTCAAAGGCTCCAAAAATATTTGTTTGCTTCCGATTTTCAGAACCTTCTAAGGGGAGATAACAACACCTTATCTCATTTGGACTTAAACCCATCATATTGAATTATATTTCCTTCTATCTTTTTCACAGTTTATGAAAATTTTCTTCCTACATATTTATTTGCTATGGAGTATGTTTCACATCCATTATTTATTTTTTATATTGTGGCTATATTTGGTTACTATTGTTCTCCTTTCTTTATGTCTCTTCAGATGGTATGTCTTATTTTTTTATTTCTTGGACAGTGCCTATGAATCAATGGATGATATTTACTTGTTGAATTTTTTTTTTTTTTAGTACTACAATTTCTCTATACACAATTTTTTTAAACTACAAAACTTAAGCTGATTTATATCTTCAAGCTACAAATCCTTTTAACTAATTCATTTATATTCAAACTGTAAATTTTTATATTTTTATTATATGACTAGTGATTAATATGCATCTATCCATTTTATATTACCCTATAAAACATTTCACTTTTTACTGCACATCATTAAATCTCTCATTCTATTTTTTCTTTCTCCTCAAATGAGATTATGAGGGAAAGATATAATCATCTCATCCTTATGAACATAACTCAATCTTGTTTTGCAAGATTGTTTGACTAAATTTTTTTTAATGTTTTTTAGAAATGTTTTATTTGTTTTCCTTTTTAAAAAATATCTTATCTAATTTTTATGGCGGCCTCCTAGGCCACTTTCTGCAAGGCCACACCCATGAACACTATTGTTGTAGGTAAATTGCTATGCAATGAGTTGTCTTCACTAGTTGCTACAGCTTATCCTAATCAATCTACACACTCAACCCTATTATTGTTTGAACATAGATAAATTAATTTCTAATATAAGTGTCAAAGATAAGCAAATCCATGAGAAGTAGTTATTCCATATCTTGAATCTAAAAGGAGATGTTAATGATTAGTCCAACAATTCCTCTCAACATCACCTGATTAATCCATGCCCAAATCAGAAGGGAGAGGCTTCTATTAGTCCTAACAGTTGCTGCAAGTGATAAGGGCACACATATCCACTTTGATAATATACAAAATCATCCCACACAAAGCATAGATAGGTTACATAAAGTACCACAAATAAGAGAATCCCAACACATAGACACACATTAACATTCATTAAAATAGCATTCTCTATTTCATTACAAACTTAATCTTCTCTTTTCCACACGCAACTCTTTTTGTTATGTCATGCACTATTCTATTGTACACACTGTCACACAACATCTTTTCATGATTCCCTCTGTCTGATCCTTCCACTTTGGTTCTCCACTCTCCACTCAGCTTTTGGTGATTTTCCATGCAATCCTTAGTCAATCTCTCCCATAAGTACTTGCAGCTCATAAACAAACTCTCATAATTTCTATGGATGGG
>VDFB02332959.1:0-23143 GCA_007258455.2 Sequoia sempervirens
CAATTCCAATTACATTTTGTTTTCTAATGTTATAAGACATAGTATCTTAGAGTCATTGGGTGTGGCACCTAAATTAAAAATTTCTCCAGAGATTAGAAGTCTTATGCGCCCTAAGGATGTACTATCCTCTACAACAACACATGATTGGGTTGACTAGTTTCTACATTCTAAATATACTTTGATCAGAGTTTATGGAGCTAAAGTGGCACCCCATTGTTTACCCTTGTATATCTCAAAAAAATTAGCTTTCATGGACCTCATGTGACAATGGATGTTATGGACTATGAGATATTTAGAAAGGACAGAAACGGTTATGTACTACATCCCCAATATACTTTTGCTCATTTCAAGATCACTGCCCTTAAAGGATATGAAAAATTGGGAATTATAGTAAATAATCTCAGAATTCCTATCAATGTAGTTAGGGTTTTTTTATTCCAAAAAGATTTGTGGTAGGAAAGAGAAGAAAAAAGAACTTAGGAATCATACATCATGAATTTTTTTATAGAGATGATGTACTAAGGAATATGGAAAGTGATGAGGATGTTATGGTTAAGAAAAGGAATGGATAACTATGACAAACCTTGAGAAAAATAATATGAAAATGAATGCCTTCTACATCAGTCCATACAATGAAATGGAAAACCCCTTGGAGAGGGACTTTACTATGATAAGGGACTGTTAGTTTGGTGGATTTAAAGTAAAAGTAAAGGAGGTTGTAGAAAAATCCTAGGTCCTCTTAGAGAAACAACGACAACAACAAGCTATGGATATCCTAGAACGGCTTGAAGATGTTCAGGATGTCAAGGAAGAACAAGTGGTAGAACATGTACAAGGAAATGATGAAGTTGAGTGTAAATTTCCCCTTCCTCATATTAAAGAGGCTCGTAGTTCATATGTTCCTCCTGACAGGATTGTCAAGTGGCATTATGATAGAGAGAATGATGATGATCCCATAATTAGGGAGTGTGATAAGTCAAGGTTGATGATAAATTTTTGCAGACTAAAGAGTTTCAAGAGTTTATGATTCAACAGTGGATTAAAGAAATAAAAGAGAGAATTAAATCAACTCAAGTCAAAGTTGAACCTTCTCATCAAGAAGAAGCTGAGAAAGAAGTGGAAGAGAAGATTAAGGATGAATTTGCAGTTAGTACTCCCATTGATGCATGAAGAATTTTTAAAGATAGTTGAATCATGTTGTTACCAGGATGTACAATCACAACTTCCATAGCATATGATGTGCCACAATTAGGAGGGATCCACAGGCTTTGATATCTAAAGATCAATTTGAGAATAAAGTATTTGGTTCTAGATATATTCCAAAGTTTCATACTCTTGCAATTTGGTTTATTGCACTTAATACTAGAAAACATGAGGTAGCTAGGCCTATTGAATAAGTTATTGGTTAACTAGTGGTCAAAAGAGCTACTGAGATAACTCCGATCTAGGTAGTTGAGTTAACTACACATGCTGCAATGCTTAGTGTAGAAACTGTACATATTTCTCAAAAGAAATATGAATCTTTTGTCAAGGAATATAGTAAGGCTTTAAATGAATTGGGTCAAATGAGATCTACCATTCAAGCTACCCAAAATATAGTGACTCAACCTTCTTCTTCCTCTTCTTCATTTAATATGTCTACACAAGATAGGGAAACTTTGGACCTCAAAATTTATGATTTGAGAGAAAAGTTAACTGCTAAAGAGGAAAATGTCAAGTAGGTCAAATTAGAGACAGTTAGGGTGGCCAATGAAATTTTTAGGGATGTGCTTAAACATAGGGTGACCAAGTTGGTCCACAGGGATAATGATGTATGGGCCATGTATAAAAAACATTCATGAAGCAAATACAAAGTATCTGCAAGTACAAGAGGCCTTTAGGAATGAATGAAATAGTTGGATTGCTAGGGTAAGTACTTTAAAAGAAATGATGTCAAAAATAAAGGAGGATCTCGAGGCACCCACAAATATTCTTGACATTTTGAAAACTATTGAATCAATAAATGAGGTAACCACTTTCCATGGAAAGTTGGGAATACAACTCCAAAGTAAGTTTAAAATATTCAAGGAGATGGAGGATCACGGTATGCCTCAAATATTGAATTCAAAAGATGAATTGCATCCGTTTGAAACCTAGAAGGAAGATTTGGGAGCATTGCTTGAAGTAACTATGATGCACTTGTATGTCACCGATTACGTCTTGCTCAATTCAAATATTGATATGATGGTGGAGATTGAAACAAAGATGGATATATTTGTTATATATTTGTTAAGGAAGCCATGATTTTAATTGATGCAAGGTACTCCCAGTATACTAATAAGGTGTAGGATTTATTGAATGTTAAATGGCCCACTTAATACTAGCAAACATGAGGTAGCTAGGCCTATTGAAGAAGTTATTGGTTAACTAGTGGTCAAAAGAGCTACTAACATAACTCTGATCCAAGTAGCTGAGTTAACTACACATGTTGCAATGCTTAGTGTGGACATTATACATATTTATCAAAAGAAATATGAATCTTTTGTCAAGGAATATAATAAGTCTTTAAATGAATTGGGTCAAATGAGATCTACCATTCAAGCTACCCAAAAGACAGTGACTCAACCTTCTTCTTCCTCTTCTTCATTTAATATGTCTACACAAGATAGGGAAAGTTTGGCCCTCAAAATTGATGATTTGAGAGAAAAGTTAACTGCTGAAGAGGAAAATGTCAAGTAGGCCAAATTAGAGATAGTTAGGGTCGCCAATGAAATTTTTAGGGATGTGCTTAAGCATAGGGTGACCAAGTTGGTCCATAGGGATAATGATGTATGGGCCACATATAAAAAACATTCATGAAGCAAATACAAAGTATCTGCAAGTACAAGAGGCCTTTAGGAATGAATGAAATAGTTGGATTGCTAGGGTAAGTACTTTGAAAGAAATGATGTCAACAATAAAGGAGGATCTCGAGGCACCCACAAATATTCCCGACATTTTGAAAACTATTGACTCAATAAATGAGTTAACCACTTTCCATGGAAAGTTGGGAATACAACTCCAAAGTAAGTTTAAAATATTCAAGGAGATGGAGGATCATGGTATACCTCAAATATTGAATTCAAAAGATGAATTGCATCCATTTGAAACCTAGAAGGAAGATTTGGGAGGGTTTCTTGAAGTGACTATGATGCACTTGTCTATCACCGATTATGTCTTGTTCAATTCAAATATTGATATGATGGTGGAGATTGAAACAAAGATGGATATATTTGTTAAGGAAGCCATGATTTTAATCGATGCAAGGTACTCCCAGTATACTACTAAGGTGTAGGATTTATTGAATGTTAAATGGCCAACTGAAGAAGAATACAATATTTGGCTGGAGAAGTATACATAGTGAATAAGAAGAATAATGGATAGGAGGAGGATAATACATAGCCTGAAAATAGTACATATTAAGATTTTGATGTAACATGGTAAAATATTATTCTCTCCTTAAAATCAAAGTGATTAGCACATGGTGCTAATGTTGATTAGAAAGTTTTTGACCATTTTATGCTTTCTTTTCCTTGCTCCATAAGTTTTGTTGTTTTTTATTTTCCTACAGTTGGAATTTTAAACACATAGAGAATATCTTATAACTGTTGTAACAAACTAATAATGACTTTAAAGGTGGGACCTATTTTCCACGAAGAGTTGAAGATAATTCTGCCTCATGTTTATTCACTCCACCTGAAGACTCAAGCATAACTAGGGAGGGAATATTGTTGCAATCGGTCCTATAGGATCATGCCATGTGTGCTATATGATCCGAGGCTTGTTTTACTCCTTCATCTATATAAGAAGGAATTCAAGACCAAAAGCAAGAGAGTTAGAATTTTTTTGAATTGATACCGTTATTTTATTTTTGTCAAGACAAATATGAAGCAATTTTTAGAGTCTTTGTTTAAGTTTCTTTTGGAGTTCATACTTATGCATGTAATACTAATAATGGTATAGCATTTATAATATAGAGTAATATTGGTTTCATGGTTATTATCTTTCCTTGTGTGTATGTTGTGAGTTATGATTGAAAGTAGTCAAGTATTTCTTTCATTTGTCTCTATCATTATCAGATGGATGTTTAGTTTCATGTTTTCTTATCAGTTTAATGAATTGATATAAATTCTTATGTGAGATTGATAACTTGTAATTACTATGTGCTAGGATATTTGTAAGAAGTGATAATCTTGAAAGTCACAGAGGAATGTTGTAATGCAATATTTCTTGGCATTATAGGTGCTATTGTGAAAATTGTTATCAGGTTATATAGAAGGGTATTGACTTTGTGCTTGGGATAAAGACCCTGGTTCATGCAAGGTGTTTGTGTCACACCTATAGTGTTGATTCATTAACTACTCAATCTTTTAATTATAAAATCTTAAGGGAATACTATTGTTGTTTTTTGTATCCACTCTCTCACATTCAATACATATAACATTGATATAATTAGTTGCCAAATTATTTGATGCATATTACTAGGTGGTGATAGGAGAGATATCTGTTATTGACAATGTATTTGATTGTAATTATGAAAATACCATAGATATACATTGTGGGATCACCCTCTTGAGTTTCATAGATCCAAAAGAGTGGGAATGGAAGTTTAGCAACTTCTATTTGTTTGTTGGGCAATCTGTTTAGTATTACTGATAATTGGAAATGGAAAAATCCATAGGTATTTCTAGAGATCAGTTTGGTTCTTAAAAAATAAGTAGCAGTACCTCCTCATGGTTTTGTATTATGGTCTGATATTGCTTTAGAGAATAAACAATATTAATTGAGACGATCACCTAGAATCTTTGATTGATAACCCTTTATCTATGGATGTAAGCCAAAGTGATGCTCACTAAAGAAATAAAACTCATGCTCGATTTCCAGTTTAAAGTCCATCACCATTGTAGACACGTGAAATTAGCATTGTGCACTTAAATAGCATCACATTCATAAATCAAATTCACACTCCTCCATTCATCAGGTTAAATCAAGTTCATTTAATTCAATCTCATAAGGTCATTCACTTAAATTGAATAAATTAACTTTATTTAATTTAAGCCTACCATTATCCCCTTAGCTAAATAAATCAAATATTTATTCAACTAAATCTTTATCACCTTTCATCTCCCTTTGATTTGATTTAAATCCCTAAATCTAAGTCAAATGGGTCAAAAACATCTAACATCATCTTAATTAATCTAATCCATGATTAAATGCTAAATCCTAATGACTTGTATTCTCTAGATTTTACCACTTGCACATGAAATTGCATTTAATTAATTTATCAAAATCTTTATTTACTTTCAACTAGGAATTAAGGGAGAATATTCTCCAAGTTTGAATCTCCCCCCAATTTGACATGTACATCCAACAAAGCATTTATGAGGCCTTACATGTCTCTTGCAAAAGGTCAAACTCAACATTTAACTCTCAAATTCAAATTTGAATCTCCCCCTCTTTGGAACATTGACCAAAATGTGCTCATTCCTCAACCTATCAAAATGTGACAAGTGGATTCATCTCTTTGGTCAAATCATTATCCCACATTGCTCTCTTATGAGCACTCTTCCAATTTGAAAATCTATAAATGAAAGTGTCATTTTTCATCAGATCATCCACAAAGCTAATGCAAAGTCACTCTCTTTAATTGAGAACTAATTTTTTCCAATTCACTCCATCTTCAAAGAATTTTATAATTTAGCTTATCTAAAGGGGTTGGGAAAGGGCTATTTTCCAAATGAAAATAGCACCAATCCCCCTATAAGATGTTGGTTTGGTCATTTGAATAATGTTTCATTGGTTTAGTTTGTTTTCATGCTTTGTTTCTATTATTCTTGTATTCAAATGAATTTTATAGGGAATCTGAGGTTTGCTAGTTTTGAACTAACTAACAATTAGATGTGGTCTTTGTTTGATGAAAAAACAAATTGAGGGTTCACATTATGGTGCTAGAAGGAGGGCTCTAATATTGTTTTTTCTTGAAAATTGTTACTTCATTCTATTGTCTATTGCAGGAAATATGAATGTTATTGGCATCAGGTCTGTATGATCTTTTCTTGTACGAAATCATTCAGGAATATCATCATTTTGATATCAGCATTAGCTTGGATTAAAAAAAAAAAGAAAAAAGTATCTCATTTTTTTTATTTTAAAGGGAATTCCTGAAAAGGCTCTTGACTAGTAAAGGGACATAGGAACTATTCAAGTTGCTGCATGATGATTGAAAGATTACATTTTTACAGTTATCTTTATCATGCTTATTAGAAATCTAAATCGTGTAATGAATACATGTTGATCTGACTAACCATGGTGTTTTGCTTTGTATTTCATTTTTCATAGTGTAGACGAGGCTTGCATGCTTAATCATTTTGTCTTTATTAGTTCTCACTAAGTATTGCAATAAAATCTATCTTCATTCACTCATTCTCCTGGGACCAACATGGTTGCAAGAGCGATTTATCATTGAAAGTAGCGATTTCTTTTACTTTTCCAAAACATCAAAATCAATTTTAATCTAAGTAATTTGAAATACAGTATTTTTATTTTGAATGCTTGAGTTATCTTTGTCAATATCCATAATCCAGATATGTCGAAAAGTAGATTTCTTCTAGGTAAAAACTTGACATAAGAAGAAGTGGTTGTTATATCATGAATAAATGCCAAGAAGATGATGCCCCACTCTTGGCAATGGTCATATTTTCATTGCCTAAAAGGTTCTGCCAAGCCTTATGATTACTTCACTCTGTGAGACCACGTCTCTCTAAGGAAGTCTGAAAAACAATTCACATGCCTTGTCTCATTTCTTTGAGGCATTCTGTCAATCAATTCATGACTCATGTCTATGTCTCCACATCACTTCATATACATATCTATCGTGGCACTTGCAACTACTACAAATATCTATGCTGTGTTTTAAAGCCTTCATGAGTGGCCCAGGTAGGTAGAAGGGATGCTGGGAATGGTTATGGAATTTTTCTTTACACCTGCCAAATGCAGTAGCTTGAAACTACCTTGTTCGCTGCCTTTTTAATGCCCAACCTTTGCTTGAAAGTTTCTTGCGTACAACATATATTGGGAGCATTTTGTCAAATAGTTCACGGGCCTTGTCCCATTCGCACAACATTGGTTGTACACCTACAAATTGCATTTTCTCAAAAGTTTCTAAATACTTTTCAATCATTTATTGTGCATGGAAGAGGATGAGCATTCTGTTCTTGTCCTGATCGGCCTCTAGCATTTCTATCTGAAAGCCATAGGTCAGACCATGAGAACGCATTACTTTTAGCCACCCTTCAATTAGTGGTCAAGTCTAACAATTTATTCTACGCATAATTAATTGCCTCCCTAGCTATTCTTACATGCCAAACTATCTGATATTAATGGGAATAGAGGCTCTAGACCAAACCTCTTAGTAGGACTTACAGGCCAAACTATCTTATGCCTGCCATTTGCATTTACTTGGAAAGCTTTTCATCTGACTTTTAGCGCATCCTTGCACCTACCATCTGCATTAGTTTGAAAATTTTCATATGGAATTTATGGCATGACTTTAATTACTTCCAATGTTTATTTGACTACTTTAAAAATATGCAAATCATGTTGGTTGAACATTTTAAAGATTGTGATTGATATGATAGCGATTTTTTCTCAAGAAACTAATACTCTTTTTCTCTCAATCACATAAATCAATGATGTATGGTCATCAATGTTTCTATCTCTTTCCACAATAGTAAAAGGGGTCGCAACCAGCATATATTAGGCACCACCTTTTGATTAGGCTAACTTGGTCCATTCATCGAGTTTATTGAAGTGGTGCATTGGAACTTAGATTCCAAGAAGTTACTTGCCATGTCCAATCTTGGTTAAAGTATAGAGGTTAAGACTTCATTCTTAACATACCTTTATACTCTCTCCTTGGTTGCATGTAAAATCATATCTTCTACTACAAAGGGAATGAGGCAAGCCCACCAAGAAAAACATACCAATTAAGCTAGGATGTTATATTGCTTCTGAGTCAGTTTAAAAACACAATGCTTTGATCGAAAACATTGGAAAACCAACATTCAACATGAGCATCAAATCTCAAACCCTTTAGGAGAAGAAAATATCCTTGAACAAAATCACATGTTATTGCTTTCCCTTGGGATTCATATCCTTAGATGCTTCTAAACATTTGGATTTCATCTCAATTTTCTCCTACTAAAGTCAACTTTAGGTAACCTTTGTCTTGATTTCCTTGATTTCCACATAATTCACTTCGTGGGATGAAAGAGAATTAGGACATTGGACATCTAGTTTCAAAAGCTAATCAAGAAATGTTTTGTGGTAAAAATAATCCATTAAAGCAAAGATTCAATCAATTGGACCCCACACATATGCTTGGCATCTTTTGGTCATATGGTTTTCATGCAAACATTGGTCTTTTGATTTTGAATTACTCTTAGAGAAATGAATGTTCTTCACTATCTTGGTATCATAAACACGTCCTTCCTAGGTTCATTTAGGATCAAATCAAACACTTCATCCACCCCAAACATTTGTCATCTTCATCCCAAAAACAACTTTAGAGCTTTGAAAACATCATTCTAGACTTGGGTAAATCATCAAAATCAAAATCACCTTGTTTAGTTAGGTGTATGAGAATGCATCATTTCTCATACATTTAATTAAATTAGAAATCCTTTGAACAATTTAATCCTAAGATCACATCCAACATTTTATGGTTTATAAGTTCATTATCCAAATCAAAAAATCAAAATCAAGGCCTAAGTCTAGCGTTGATACAAAGTCCCTAAACGTTCAACACTCATATCATTCACCCCTTTTCATCCTTCACCTCATCATTGGTCCTAAACACCTTAGAGGTCACTTTTACAACAAGGTAAAAACACAAGAAGAACATGGGCTATAAACTTGATCCATACATCATGAGGAATCCAAGTCAATTGAACTTTCAAAGCCTTACAATCCTGATTGATTATCAACACTCACATTTATACAATCCATACATGGGAGCATTATCTCCCGCAAACCTCAATGGTACAAAAAATGTGAGTATGCCTAGTCAAAAGGTTGGAAATCCTTTCTTGATGGTAGATATAAATATAAAACTAAAAATCTATCAATAAAACAATCAATGCATGGGCCTTCAAATGAACAATGTCATCTCATCAAATCCCAACATGCCAAATGTGAATGTACCAAGTACAACTTTACCAAATATGAATCCGGAAAAATTTGGGATAAATATGTTTGTGAATCATACAAATATTGCTCAAAATCCAAACAAGATGTTAACAACTCCGTGTATTAATCCAAGTCAATGTAACACCATGGAAAATCAAAGTTACCTAAAACAAGGCAATGTGATTCCCAACATCAACAATGTTTAATTTCAACCTATCATGCCAAATATGAACATCATCCCAAGTCAAAATATTGTCCAAAATCAATTTTTCCATGATCCCATTCAAAAACCACAACAATGCATCCCAAATTTTTTTGAGCCCAAATCAACTATATCAAGGGAGTCAAGATCGAAATCAAGATCAAATTTGGCTAGATGAAATTGCTACACTTACCAAAATAGTTGAGTCATTGTGCCAAGAGGCATCTCCACCATCATTACCCATATCAACATCATCCTTGGTTTAGGGATTCCCCCTTTACCTAGCACCAATCACTCCATCCAGATCAATCCAGCTAACACCAATCAAGCCATCACATCAAATCCTTTGAATATACCATCGACATCACACCAAAAAATGGAATCTAATGAAATGACAACATCAATCCTGAAAAATCAAAATATGGTCTCCCAAGGACCTATCACCTCGGTCATTCTGACCATTCCTATCACCGTGGTCATTCTGACCATTCCTATCACCTTGATCACTCCAACCATCCCTATCAAACCCATCATATCTCAAACTAGTATGATCACTTCAAAATTTTCTCAACCACCCATCACTACATCCAACACAATTCCAAATCCACCACCACTACCACCAAAACCAAATGAAGCAAGACAATATAACATTGTGCTAAAAGCTCACCAGACCTACCAAAAGGCCATCCAACAATATCTAGCCACACAACAAGAAAGACAAGCTCAACAAGTGCAACAGGCCTCTCAAGCTGCCCAAGCCTCTCAATCTACCCAACAAACACAAGTACAAACATGAAATATGATAACTATTGGGGATAACGATGAACATTCAACCACTGGTGATAGCATTGACAATCTCCCCACCATAATTGATGAAAGAAATGATCAAGATCTATCCATCAAAGAGCACATTGAAGATGTTTCCACCTCATCCAACGATCAAATTAACTTACATCAAGAGTCACTTTTCAATCATGATCAAAATCCACCAACAATACCCAACAATGATCCAATTCAAGAAATGTCAACATCACTTGACCCTATGGTTGAAGACATTCATAATTTATTTGCCACAATTGTTGAAAAGAATGTTCAAGATCTCTCAATTAAGGAGTATATTGAAGATGTTTTTACCCCATCCAATGATCAACTCACCATACATCAAGAGCCACCTTTTGGTGATATATTTCAAGGAGTGTTAGAAGTATTTGATTCTATTGACATAATGCATGATCCATCAACCAATGATCACGTTGAAAATGTCTCTACATAACCTTATGAGTTAGAGGACATATCTCAAGAATTTATCCCAAAGCATGATCAACATCTTTCACCAAGGTCTGGTAATGGTCCTTTCCAAGACAGATTAACATCCTTCGACCTCATGGTTATAGATACTGAAGGAACCCTGAACTTGACACTTGAGGATATTGAACCACCTACCATGTCTAATGATGACATCCAAGAACCCTTTGTAAGCAATCCATCCTTTGAAACTTATCCATGTCAAGAACTTGACCCAAAGCACATCGAAAGCAACTTCGAAATCATTCAAGATCAAGAATTTGTATCTTCAAGATACTACAATAATCTAATGGACACTCTCCTATGCATGCAAGATGATCACATCCATGTAGCACATAATCCTCCATCTACCCATTAGATGTTTTTTGCGGATGAACACGTAGATGATCTTCATTTAGAGCAGAATTGCATTACACAAAAAAGACAAGATTATTGATTCCTATAATCAAATTATGTTGTCAACATCAGGATCAGATATATCCCAAATTTAGATGGAGCACATCATGTATGAAGATATCCAATAGTATCCACTCAAGGGAACAAGTCAGATAGAACATGATATTCTAGAGTTAGCAGAGCAACAAATGGAAATAATGTCATCTATAGTGATCATTGATCAGAGAATGCATTCTAAACAAGATTTCTTAGAACAGGAAGAATCAAAGCATGAAGATGCTACTACCACCATACTGGGGGAAATTATGTCTCAAGTAAACATCATCATAGGGAGCATGAAGAATCCTTATGATGAAACTGATGCCAATACTACAACCAGTCACATCATGAATCTTCATCCACCCATCACCCCATCCATGAATTGGGACCAAATTCAAAAGAAATTTTTGAATCAAAGCACAAAGAATGTTATCAAAGAAAAAGAAGATAAAGAGCATATTAGAAAAATAAAATACAAATGGATACCAAAGAATACAAAGAAAGATTATCCCTACGAAACTCCATTAGTAAGAGAAACTATGGGGAAAAATAAAAAAGGGAAAAGTATCCATCATAGATGTCCACAAAAGAAAAAAGAAAACTTTTCAAGTGACGTACAAAGTGTATCAAGTAGTTGGTCCTAATTCCACTCACACTTTTGTATCCATCCATCATTGCTCATTTTCCCAAGTTTGGAGAGTCAAAGGTTCCAAAATATCAACCAATCCATCTCTTATCCCTAAACAAAATCCATCCATGCCTCCACATGTGATATCCAATTCTCAAATTGACCATGTATTTGCAACAACCCTTCATCATAAGGATTCTAGAGGTATTATATCACGATGTGTGCATAGAGATAGAGTTAACCCTAGTATCAATAAAGCAGATCAGGAATCCCAAAAGTTGCATTCAAGTCCATGTATCTTAGCAAAGCAACTTCTTCAAGCAAGCTATCAATGGCACATTAAAATAGGGGCATCTACATCAACAACACCTAGTGATTCAACATGCGCTTAAAATCTTTCAAAAAAAATCTAAAAAAAAAATCATAAAAAAGGATTGAAAAAAATAAAGACAAAAACCGTCCTCTAGTGAAAGCCACTACGGTGGTACTTTGGGAAAGACCATGATGAAAACCTCAAAAATAGGCATCATGTGTATAATCGAGCATCTACGTGCACCATTTGAAGTGAAAGCATCTCGTCCCATCAATAATAAATCCAATATTCTATCCATCTTATCCATAATAAATCCATTCATCTATGAACCATTTATCCAATCCATTTTCATCCATCTGCATCCATCATCCAAGGTATCTTGATCTTGATGAAATTTTAGGGAACACTTCACACTTGCTTATGGTAAACATCTTGACATGAGTCATTTTCATTTATCCTATCCTATGCAAGGTTATCTAAGCCATGAAGCATTATCCAATGAGCACCCTTTATTTGAACACCTTATCACAAGATAATCCTTGGCAACCTTTGCATGCTTTCCATATCCATCCATCTATACACCTATCTAGGCATCTATCCATAACATTCCATACATTGCTAGACACTAGGGGCAGATATTTGCATCTTACTTTGAGAATAAATCTTGATCTATATCCTCCAAATTATGTGGCAATCTGAACATTGGCAAACGTGAAATCAAATTGGTCAAAGCATTTGTGATCCAAAATCCAAATCACTAACACATGGCACATTTTGACAAGAATATGTTCCTTATCAAGTGTGGGTATGTGCAGGATCATCATGGAAAAAATAGGCCCTTAAGTGACAAAAAATTTAGAAAAATCAAAGTTAGGCAACTTGATGTAAAAATTTGAATAAGTTATCTATATTATTTCAAAAATATGTAAGAATTGAATCTATAGAAAATTGAATGTAGTTTCTAAACTACTAGGTTTAGTTTAAAAATATATATATCTATTTGGTGAAAATTTGAAATTTCAATGTAGTAGTACTTAAATTTCAGGGGAAAAATAAGAAGTAGGTGTCTGTCTGACCACCCTAACCACAATAAAATGAAAATATTTTCTTATAAGATTTTAGATATAAGTAGAGGACTCATGCCTTGATGTGATGCATATTTTTTTGTAATTTTTTTCTAATCAAATAATTAATTATGAATTTTTTATTACAACTTTTTAAAAAATATAAAAACTCATATGTCTAACCACATTAACTTGGTCAAAACTTCGAAATTCAATTTTATGTTTCTTAATCCTATAAATTATGTGAAACATAGAATGTAGCATGTTTAGATTCAAAAATGTGATCTTTGTTTGAGAAAGCGGTTGATCACATAATAGTGGTTTACAAATTTTGGCCAAACTAGACACTGAAATTATTATTTTTAACTAAATCTTCACATTCAGGCACCTATAGTGGCTAAACTGTGAGGAATTTGAAGATAGTGCAAACTAGAGTCTCATCAAATTTTGTCTGTAGATTCTAAAAATATTTTTTTCAAAATTTTTGGAATCAAATTGCACTTCTTTTTCCATCTCCCACGAAAATAGATTTTTTTCAGAAAACAACATTTTTTTAAAAGTGGCAGCACACCGTATAATGCATAATTTTTTTTTTTCCATGAAGGATAAAATCCTAATTATTTCAAATTTAGATTTGCATAACTCTGATACCTAGATGCTTACTTGATTTAGAATGGATTTTATAGAATATTGACTTTAGTAATCCAAGTTTCAAAGTCAAATGAATTACAATTCGGACCTAACCACATTTGTATAAGCATTAACTTTTTTTTTGTAATATGCCAAAATTTAATTTTAAGTTTTTTGCATTTGGATCAAGGACTTCAATATCTGAATTGCACTCATATTTTTTCTTTTTTTTTGATAATCTTCTATTTTTTCCACATGCCAGAGAACTAAAGAAAATTCATTTTGATAGAAAAACTCTATGTTTAATAAAACTTAAAAAAAAATACATAACAAAACCAAAACATATTAAAATTATATTCATTGGATAGCTTGTTATGAAGAATACCATAATCATTTGAAATAAATTTTAAATGAATTCATTTGATCCCCCAAAAGCTAAATCAAAAGTGATTTTTATCAGCATTTTGATAGGTGTAAAGGAGATGCATTTATAGGTATGGTTTGAAACTAGCAAGGTTCTATCCAAGGGGGTTTGATCTAAGGTGATTTGATCAAACCCTCTTCAATTGGAATCCTTAAAATGGAACACACAGGCTTAAATCGATATATTTTCTAAAAGCCTTGTGATTTCAGCTAAAGTCATTACTCTCGGGGAATTATAAAGCCACTATTATGACGGCACAGGCTACATGTTTTCAATGGCTATCAATTAGGAATTTAGAATTAAGTTCAAATGAAAAGTGTAATAATTATTTATTAAATTCAAGAGTAAAACATAATTTATATTGGTGGAAAGTTGAGAATCTCAGCTAAAAACCCTTTTTGTCTCATCAATTTTGGGTTAAAAAGGTGTCGATATATACCCTCACATACCCATCATGTAGCCCACTTTTGGCCCATCCTTTGATGGTGCACACCACCCGTGTTATCTTCAATGAACATCAATCCAAGCAATGCGATATTGAGTAAGCATCTAATTTGCACATCAACGTCACATCAAATCATTCCAATAAATTTTGTTCCAAATCAAGCTTCATTAATCATGATCAATCAAATCTAATCAAAAATCATCATCTTAGGATATCCTTGTGTTGCTTAAACACTATCCTTGCATTGTTGTGTATCCTCAACAATGTTATCATCATTAATCTGATCGACATCTCAATCCTTGTGTTGCTTAAAAACTATCCTTGCATTGTTGTGCATCCTCAGCAGTAGTATGTCTATCAATCCATCAATTTGATCAATCCAACCTTAGCTTGGATTTCAACCAAAATCCCAAAATAGATCAGTGATATCATCACACATGTCCATATCCAAAACATCAAAATCATGTGAAAATCAAAACGGTATTCAAAAGAAGTCAAAGAAAATCAAAAACATCCATAAAACAAAAATCCAAAAACATCCATAAAACAAAAAAATCCAAAGGCGAAGGCCGAACCTCGTCATCTTTTGGAAGCTTAAACGCAAGCCAAGGCTAGTCAACGATCAACCCAGGACACAGAATCCATTTGAAAAACACAAAATCCAGAAACATTCCAAAACAAAAAGTCAAAGTGTTCAAAAGTCATCAAAATCAAAAAATTCATAAAATCTTGAAAGCCAAAACATTGGAAAATCAAAATCCAAAACATTTGAAAAATCCAAAGAGCTTCCAAAAACAACCTCAAAACGATTTCCGAAACATCAAAAGAAACTGTCAAACATTTGAAAAAATCCATCCATCTCATTTCACGTTCACTTGAAATAATCAATCATCCATACTCAACTGATCATCACCTTCGTCCTTTGGCAACACAAATAGAAATAAGTACAACAATCATCAAAAGTAAGCTTCAAATGTAAAATCCAAATCGAAGCAACAAACCGTTAAATGCAAAAGCAAACTCTTGATCATTGGCAAACATGTCAATCAACCTTATATCAATAGCCTATCAATCAACTTATCAACCCATCATCATCCTATACAATGCATGTCCTAGGATATATCGTTTCAACAATGGGCATCATTTTGGATATCACTTTGGATTCTTATCTTATAAAAACGAATCCCTTTGGCTAGAGGTATGAAGAACATTGGAGTGTTTACATACTTGATCTTTTATGTTGATTTATCTTATTGCACTCATTCCAAGGACCTCTCGATGATATCTGGATAAAGGATTTAGAGAGATAGGAATGGGGAAATTATCATTATCTTTTGACTACTGTGCTTGTTGGAAATTCTTGTAAAATAACTTGGCGAATACTTGGTTTGTTAGGTACGTCCTATCAAGGTTTTCGTATGTCAAGTGTGAACAAGAATACTCCTATATGTTTGTTGAGTCAAAGTCCATCACACTAGGTATACAACACCATCCTAGTTCTTTATACCTTGATGCATCGTATTTGCATGTGTTATCAAACATAAGGTAAGTAGCCCTTTCAAAGTCCCAATCCTTGATAAGAAAATCATCATCATCTATCATCATCATCATCTCTAATAAAGTCTCGTTAGATCATGGACTTGTTGGATCCTCTTGTCATCATCTCATTTCTTATTTCTTCTCTCTGTGCTAGCATAACATCACTAATGCATCCATCATGCATCCATCTTGCATCCACAAACCATCAGCATACCACATATCATTCATATCATACATAATGGGAAGCACCAATCATTTAACATGCATTACATTTGCATCATCATCATAATATAGATCTGTTAGTCTAAGAATCTACATAAAACATTCATTCCAAATTATATAAGCATCATCGCATCATCCATCTCACATACATCATATCATCATTTAAGTTGTCTAACATAATAGAGATGGGTTATTTGAAGCATCTTAAAATCATCTCATTTGTATTATCATCATAACCATCCATCTTGAATCTCCTTATCGCGAGATCGACCCTCAAATCAAATCTTTCCGCTCGATCTCTCAAGGGGGCAATGTACGAGTGTACTTCTTTCTGTTGGAGCATCCAAAAAAATAAGAGTTTTTTTCATTTTTTATCATGACAAGTTTATTCTTTGAACCAACGTAGCAAGTACATTGCTTCAAAGAGGGGAAAAATGTAGACACGTGAAATTAGCATTGTGCACTTAAATAGCATCACATTCATAAATCAAATTCACACTCCTCTATTCATCAGGTTAAATCAAGTTCATTTAATTCAATCTCGTAAGGTCATTCACTTAAATTGAATTAATTAACTTTATTTAATTTAAGCCTATCATTATCCCCTTAGCTAAATAAATCAACTATTTATTTAACTAAATATTTATCACCTTTCATCTCCCTTTGATTTGATTTAAATCCCTAAATCTAAGTCAAATGGGTAAAAAACATCTAGCATCATCTTAATTAATCTAATCCATGATTAAATGCTAAATGCTAATCACTTGTATTCTCTAGATTTTTCCACTTGCACATGAAATTTCATTTAATCGATTTATCAAAATCTTTATTTACTTTCAACTTGGCATAAAGGGAGAATATTCACCAAGTTTGAATCTCCCCCCAATTTGACATGTACATCCAACAAAGCATTTATGAGGCCTTACATGTCTCTTGCACAAGGTCAAACTCAACATTTAACTCTCAAATTCAAAGTTGAATCTCCCCCTCTTTGGCACATTGACCAAAATGTGCTCATTCCTCAACCTATCACAATGTGACAAGTGGCTTCATCTCTTTGGTCAAATCATTATCCCACATTGCTCTCTTATGAGCACTCTTCCAATTTGAAAATATATAAATGAAAGCTTCATTCTTCATCAAATCATCCACAAAGCTAATGTAAAGTCACTCTCTTCAATTGAGAACTGATTTTGTCCAATTCACTCCATCTTCAAAGCATTTTATCATTTAGCTTATCTAAAGGGGTTGGGAAAGGGCTATTTTCCACATCAAAATAGCACTAATCCCCCTATAAGATGTTGGTTTAGTCATTTGAATAATGTTTCATTGGTTTAGTTTTCTTTCATGCTTTGTTTCTATAATTCTTGTGTTCAAATTAATTTTATAGGAAATTTGAGGTTTGCTGGTTTTGAACTAACTAACAATTAGTTGTGGTCTATTTGATGAAAAAGTAGATTGAGGGTTCACGGTCATCATGGTGGATATATCTTAAAACTAGTGCTTGAGTTCCAGTTTGAAGGTCATCATCATCATGGTGGAGTATTCTAAGATATAAACACACATCACAATGATGAAGAAAGAAACACTAGAACATAAGCTCTCTAGTTATCTCTTGCATCACTGCAAGAAGACCGATGAATCATTGTCACATTGCAGTTGTTTCTTGTATCCCCTAGAAAGCCAAACCGACATGACATAGTACTATGATGGTTTCTCGCACCCTCACGAAGGAAAAATTAGATGAATGAGGTATCAAGGGGAAGTCATAAATCCAAGTATTTGTGGTGAATATCTCATACTTAAGAAAAATTAATTAAGATCATCACAATAAATATTTTGGGGAACGTATAATTTCTACTACAGGTATAATTTGAGGAGTATGTGGGAGAGCAGTAGGATGCAATATTGCGGTGGGAGTAGAATGTGAATGCACAAATGATGCTAAGTGAATATTTAGAAATAATAATCATGGTGTGAATATGATACTATCTTGGGATCATATAATTTCTAATAATAATATAAGGAGCACTAATAAAATATTTACACTAAGAAGTGAAACATTCTTACTTGGGGAATTAAGAGAACATAAAAACTATGGAGTGGGTAATTATTTTTACCTAGAGAGTATTTTTTGAAAACTGGTGAAAGTGCAAAGGTGGAATGAGAAATTACTAGAAAAAAGAGAAAAATAATGGCCATTTAAATTAATTTCATAAGGACACAAAAGCAAAGGATATTTTATTAAATTTGGTGAAGATACACATGTTGACAAAAGGATGATAATAATTATTTTTTAGAGAGGCAAAGACAATGAAGATAGAAGTATTTTAAATTTGATGAAGACAAATAATGAAGAGTTGCATCAAACAACTGTGCGAAGGGTCATAACCCTAAAAATCATATCACAAAATAATTAGAAGTAGTAGTAGATTGGTTAATCCATTCCACTCATCCATTTTCACACTTTAGTAATTACTATAATTAATGTATATCTTTTGAAGCAATATAATGGAGAATATTATTCTTAATTGGTGAATTTATTGTCTGTGTTCAATTGTTGTATTAATTTTATCACTTATATGTTATCATTTTGTATCTAAAGTGGTTATCTTAATTTATTCAAATTTATATAATTTTTCAAGACACATTTGTTGTTTTTGTGTGGTTGTCTCGATTGGGTTTTGGTTGGGGTGAATTAAAAATCCTTTCAAATAATTCATTTTAATTGGTTCCTAGCAAGGATTATAATCCTTTTAAAGTGATTATTCTAATTGGTTTCCCTTGGGCTGAGAATTAAAAGTCCTTTCATGAGATCATAGTAGTTTAGGAGAATAACATTAGGATTTATAAAGAAGAGTATTGTAACTGACAAACCTGGACGTTTGTACAAGGTGAAAACATCTGAAGTGCTCAACAAGTTAGAGTTAAGTTGAAGAATAGGTTCACCCATATTACAAATCCATCTTCATAATAATCATCCACCCTCCAACTCCATTCACCAAATAGATTAGGCACTGCTCAACTTGGAACAAATTTATACAAACTTTACTCACACATTTGAATGTTGAAACATGTACAGTAATTAGCATTGCATCTACTTCACCCTGATGTGTCATTGTGAGTAGATTTCCCAAACTAGAGAACATATTCAAACCTTCAAATTTTCCTCATCATTTAGGTATACCCGCCTAGGTCTGGTAGAGCCTAAAGAGTTGGAGGTTACCCACCTAATTTTCCCTGTTGATTAGCCAAAAACGTATTAAGAGACTAACACCCTTTAAGGTTCAAAATCTATGTTTTTGAGACCTAATAGATTGGAAAATCTACTAGAGACAAATCAATATTGAATCCAAACCATTTTTGCTATAGAGTCATAAAGAATTCAGATTTTCATTCACCCGACTTCATAGGGGATTCTGGTGGGGTAAACCAAGAATAACATCAAAATCCTTTTCATTTTCCTACTTTTGAAAAAGTGTGTGGCTACTCTATTAAAAACTTGATGAAAAATGCAAAGACATTTTGTAAAAACACCATTGTCTGGTCAAAATAAATATATTATAGCAAGAGAGAAGGCTTGAGTTGCTTCAGGAGCTAGCCCAACTTGCTTCACTTAGGTCACAACATGTTCTAGTTTCTAATCAGGTTGAGTATGTGGATACAAGTAGACCTAGGATCCAAAAAGTGCATCATAATATAATCAAACATCTTGGTAATGGATGTAGTGCATATATCCTACACAACAAAAAAAATATGCACCACAATCATCAAACCAAATAAATTCTTATCTTGTCCCTCTTGGTCAAAGATTAATAAACTATCAAGATCATGAATACAATCAATATATTGAGCATTATCAATATCAATACCAAGTTCTTCATAAAAATGGGAAAAGAAATGTCATCCCCCTTGGAAGTGTCAATAAAAATGTGCAACAAGGTATATATGAGAATCAACAAGTTGAAAAGAAAAATGTTGAATATTTACATATTCAGGAAAGAAGCCCCAAAGTCTTTTAGATGCAGTTTTTAGCATAAGGAAACATAAAGGAGAATGTGGATGCTCTCTATTCAGTAGAATGACATAAATCTAGATGCAAATACCTCTTAATTTTGTGCCTGATAGGTTTGTATTCATTGAGCAGTTCATGAGAGTAGATGAGCCAAATTCAATTTATTGGATTGAGTCATTAAAACCAGTTACTTTTGACCAAGTGAATAAATTGATAGATATCATATATAATAAAAGTATGAGGATGCTATCAATATTAATGGTGACATCATTGAAGAATATGGAGAAACTAATCAAGCAGTACATCTAACAAAAGAAAAAGGTGCAACTGAAATTCTTAATGATGATATTTTAGATTTAAATGAAGATGAAATTATTGAAGACTAGGGTGATCCCACAATAGTGGTTTACAATTTTTGGCCAAACTAGACATTGAAATAATTTTTTGTAACTAAATCTTCACTTTTGGGCACCTATAGAGGCTAAACCATGAGGAATTTGAAGATGATGCAAATTAGAGTTTCATGAAATTTTGTCTATAGATTTTAAATATATTTTTTTTCAATTTTTTTGGAATTAGATTGCACTTCTTTTTCCATCTCCCTCAAAAACTTTTTTTTTTTGGAAAACAATATTTTTAAAAAGTGACGCTCACCATACATAACGCATAACTTTTTTTCCATGAAGGATAAAATTCTAATTCTTTCAAATTCAGATTTGTAACTCTGATATCTAGTGCTTCCACTTGGTTAGATAGTTTTTTATTGAATATTTTTTCTTTAATCAAGTTTCAAAGTCAAACCAATTATAATTTAGACATAGCGTGACCGTATAATGCGTAACCTTTTTTGTATGTATCAAAATTCATTTTTTTCTCTTTGTTGGGTCAAGGACTTCAATATCTAGTGCACTCATATTTTTTAGATTTTTTTTGATAATCTACTATTTTTCCACATGTGAAGAATACAGAGCTTGATTTTCGGTGAAAAACCTACATTCACGAGAAATAAAAAATAAATATAATAATAAAATAATTTTTTTTAAAAATTATACTTTTTGGGAATCTTATAATAAGGATTGCATACTTACAAAAAATAAATTTTAAATGAATTCATTTGATCCCCAAAAAGGTAAATCAAAAGTGGGTTTTTATCAGCATTTTGATATGTGTAAATGAGACTTCATTATATGTATGCTTTAAAACTAGTGGGGTTCTATCCAAGGGGTTTTGATTTAAGATAGTTTGATCAAACCCTCTTTAATTGGAATGCTTTAAATGAAAATTTTAAAGGATTAAATCATTATATTTTCTAAAAACATGTGATTTCAGCAAAAAATAGATCCTCCCAAAAATTGTAAACCGGCTTTGTGGGATCACCCACCAATTTTCCACCATGGAGGATGATTGCAGTATTGAAGACATTGCTAGAAACACAGTTCCTAAGGAATATATCAGCCATGATTTAGATCAAGTGGAGGTGTAGACATGTATGCATTGTCATAACATTGACAACAATAAACTAGAAGTTGAAATAAAATAAAATAGTATGCCCTACAACAATGAAGAGGGAAATGACTATGATCAGTCCATAAATGATGGGTGTACAAGTGAAAATAATTTCTTTGACAACCTACATGATGAAGATAAAGATGCAAAAGTTTGATCTTACATATCAGATTGTAATAGTGGGAATAGTGCATGTTATGAAGAATCCATTGAAAATTTAGATTTTGATGAAAATCATATGTGGATTTGTAATTAAGTGGTTCTTTTAATTCTAATGAAGATTACAAGGAAGAAGCAATGGAAAATATCATAGAAGAGGCAAGTCCATTTGATGGTGAACAAATAACACCTTCAGCTGCAGTTGATTACCATGATGATACAATTGATGAAGAAGAAGTTTGTACACCTGAAAATGGTTTTCAATTTTTTTCAAACCCATTGAATGTTGAAAATATATAAGAAAAATAGATGAAATTTTTCCAAGGTGTGTCAAAACATGAATTTAATGTTTATTCAAATCCACTTTATGATGAGGATGGAATATTTTTTAATAATCAGGATGACGTGTCAATTTCTAAAGCAAATGAATATAAAATCAATGCATCTAAAATACCATTTTTTGATGATGAAAAAAGTGAATACATCAGCAGTGAGATGGATGAAGGAGCATGTCCACTCAATAGTGGAAAATTTTCAAATCCACTGACAATTCAATATCAAAAATATATGCATAAGAACGATTCATAAATTTCATCTTCAACATGCATTTGATTTGAAAGTGAAAGCACTTTGTGTGACAATGATGGGAAAACTCCTAAAGCCGATCAATATTCTATGCCTATCTTTATTCAAGAGGAAATATATAAATCAGAATTGGAGATCTTTGAGAATTCATGGACAATACATGCTCAACATCAATTGGTTCAAATGTGCATAATGATGTCTACATGAATTAGGAATTTTTGTCACTACCAAGTAGTGATATGGAAGTGGTAGAAGATGTTTTAGATCTGATTATGCCAAAAGATGTTGATGTGGCAAAATTTTCAGACTTATGTGAGAAGCATTTAGATGGTGGATTTTTAGTACAACTAGGAGATCATTTTATAATACATGATAGTGAGAAAAATAATGAGAAATGTTGCATTGAACATGAATACACATTGTACATGTTGAAGATGGCAAGGGTTTATCATATGATAATGGAAAAT
>VDFB02332960.1:0-35095 GCA_007258455.2 Sequoia sempervirens
AAAGAGGTCAGATTGGAGTATGTGCCTACTAAGGAACAAATTGTAGATATCTTTACTTAACCATTTCCTAAGGATACTTTTAAGTATCTTAAAGGGAAGCTAGGGGTGATTACCCCTTCTAATTAGAACTAAGATGCATTGACTTGCATGAGCCTGTGCATTTCATAGTCATATCTTGATCGAAATTGTTATTGTGGTGGCTGCTACTCAGGGGGAGTAGTCAGATGTTCAGATATGTGGTTCAGAGCTTGTGTGGAGGAAAGAGATATTTTTCATTGATGTCAAAGGGGGGGAAGAGTCATGTAATAAACTGTGAATTATCTAGAGAGAAGAATTATGTGGGGAGAAGAGTCATGTGAAAGAGTTGAGGAGAAAAGAGTTAGAACCTAAGGGGGAGTAAGTGCTAGAGATAGTTGTGTTGATGATTTTTTTCACATCATTTGTTGTCGGGTGATCCCACAATAGTGGTTTTACAATTTTTGGCCAAAATGGACACTAAAATGATTTTTCCTAGAAATGGAAATCTTCAATTTAGAGCACCTATAATTGGCTAAGCAAGTGAGGGAATTTGAAGATGATGCAAACTAGAGTTTCATGGGGAATTTTGACAGATTCTCAAATATATTTTTCAAAATTTTTTTGGAATCAAATTGCCTCTTTTTCCATCCCTTGAAAACTAGTTTTTTAGGAAAACAACATTTTAAGGGTGGCGGCTCATAATTATAATGCATAAATTTTTTTCCATGAAGGATAAGGTACCATTCTTTTGAATTTAGATTTTTAATTCTGATATCTAGTCTTCCCACTTGGTTATATAGTATTTTATTTAATTTTTTTTTGTAATCAAGTTTCTAAGTCCAAACCAATTACTGAATTCGGACCTTAAGTGTATAATGCGTAACTTTTTTGTATGTATCAAAATTCCATTTTTTTTGTTGGATAAAGGATTTGAATATCTTGTGCACTCATATTTTTCAAAAAAAAAATTGATAATCTACTATTTTTCCGCATGTGTAGAACAAAGATCTTGATTTTCTGTGAAAAACCTACATTCACAAGAAATAAAAATAAATATAATAATAAAAATTAAATTTAATTAAAATTATACTTTTGGGAAGCTTATAATAAGGACTATGTACTTACAAAAATAAATTTTAAATGAATTCATTGATCCCCAAAAGAGTAAATCAAAGTGGTTTTAATCAGCATTTTTGATAGGTGTAAAAGGAGACTCCATTATAGGTATGTGGTTTAAAACTAAGCTGAAGTTCTATCCAAGGGGGTTTGATCTAAGGTGGTTTGATCAAACACTCTTTAATTGCAATGCTTTAAATGGAAATTTTTAAGGCTTAAATCATTATATTTTCTAAAAATATGTGATTTCAGCAAAAAATAGAATCTCCTAGAAATTGTAAACCAGCTTTGTGGGATCACCCTACCATCAATGCCAAAGGGGGAGATTGTTGGATGTTGCTGATATGTAGTTTTCATTGATGTAAACACTATTGGAATTACTGTCTTCAGCTATATATGTAGGATATTGAAATTGTAATAAAACAATTTCGCGGGTTGTCAGTGTTGGTAGAAGTTCAGTTTGTTGGATTAAGATCAGTGCGTTGATGATCGAGGTTGTGGATTAAGGGTTTGTTGCCGATTATATCTAGTTTATCCATGTTGTTTAGAGATCCACATGAAAATTTGATCAAGTTATAGCAATTTTATTGTTTTAGCCAGTCATTTTGTTGCTTGGTGGTGTTCTTGAATGAAGATGATGTGATTCTAGTAAGTTCAATTGTTGTGGATGATTCTCCTGAAGTGATTCATGATTTTTTGATAAACACGATCATTACTCTATCTATGGTACATTCACCATTGTTACGTTGTGCTCGCGATTAGATATTTTCTCTTGTGCATACATGTTTTTCATGTTCTTGGCCGATATGATGTTGTAGCGTGTTGTGGATCTTCAAGGAATAATTTTTGAAGGTGTTTCATGTTCAAGAATTTTGTTTTGGTTCTTCATTATGTTGTGGCCAACATTGTTCAATTCGCATTGAAAAGTATGTATTGTTTTGGGCCGAAAGTTTGCATATGTTTTATTATTTTGTTGAGGTCGACATGTAGCGATGTAATCTCTTGTTACAGATATATATAAGTGATTGTTTATTCCATTTGAAGGCATTCGTGTATGAGATGTGCAAATAATGTCCTAATCATTCAAAGGAAGAAGTAGAGTGTGAAGAAGAGTGTGAAGAGTGTGAAGAAGTGTTTATGTGCTTAACTAGAACTATAATTAGGCATTAGTTGATGCTATTTTCTCAGTTCAAAATCCTATGGATATAATCTGAATGTTTCTATAAGAAAGTGTGTCTTCTTTTGGGCAGTAAGCCTTTCTATATTTGAGTAGTGAGCTCTAGGTAGTGTTCCTGAATGCAAGTGCATTCCCTATTTATTTTTCTTTATACTCTTAACAGGGTATAATATTGTTGACTAACCTCCACTGTGATTTTTCCCCTAACAAGGTCTCCACGTAAAAAATCTTGGTGTTATGCATATTTCTGATGTGTTGATGGTTTATGCTTTCATGTTTATTTATCAGATTTGTGAATAAGGTTAACAAGTTTGATAAGTTTAAATTTTTGAGACAACCGATTCACCCTCCCCTCTCAATTGTCTACCCTTGTGTTTCCAACAATCTCATGCTTGTTTTTATCCACTATCGGGCTAGCTATATGGAGTGTTCTTCCTCCATCTACACTCTTTTGCATAACATGTTTTATTTTTTCTCTTCGCATAGGTTTAGGAGTTTCCATTTCTTCCATTAAGTTTTTGAGATCTAGAGGCACTAGTTCCACTTCCAAAGGGAAGGGAAATTCCCTAACTAACCAATCAGGTGCATCTTCATTATATTCTATCTCTGCAACACTTCTTTGTTCTTGATTTTTAGCATGTTCAAGAATTTCTCCTTTTACATTCTCAACCTTGCCTGTCACATCTTCCAGAACTGAAACATTTTTAGTATTCATTGGCATGGGTTCTAGATTACTACATTTCAATGTGTCTCTTAATTTCCAAGACTTATTCTTCCCATCCATTAAATGTGCTCAAAAATAGTCCTTATGGAATCACTTTCTTTCTTTCCTATTACACCAAGATTATCTTCATTGATCACCCCACCATCCAAGGTTTGTGAAGGCTCTATGTTCGCACTTTCAACCCAGTCTTCTAAATTTTCAAAAACCTATGGTTGTTCAACATCATTTCTGCCACTTCCTTGCAAAATTATCAATAGGACCCTAGCTTTCAGTATCCCCTATTTTATTTTCATTAAGTATCTCAAGGTTTCCTACCTCTAGGGCAAGTGTTCCTCTTATGAATTTTTATTCTTCAATGTCTATAGGAATTGACCCTATATCTAGAATTTCTTCCACCATTGGTTGTACCATGGGACCATTGTGATGGGAAATTTGACATAACTTATCTTATGTGTTACATTGAAAAAGGCATGGGAAGACTTCATCTGTCTGACCAATTCCAATAGTAACACCTCGTTTGTTGGGTACTTGGGAAAAATGAAAAGGAATACTTTGAATCCCTCCACCCTAATGTAGGTGAAAGTGGTAAATTGAATGTACCACCCTTCAACCTATTGAATAATCCTTTTTTCTTCTAGATACAACCTTTTAACTTTGTCGTCCTCCATTTTCCTTACCATTTTCATGGAAAATGCATCATTAACTCTCCAATAATGTTCCTGATATTCATGAATAGTAATCTACATTAAATGAGCATATATTAGACTATTATGTATTTCTCTACCCAAGGTACCAACTCTGTTTGAACAATCCTTTCTTATTTTCCCTTATGGTGCAAGAATAAATCACATATGAAGACATAAATAACCATAAAGATTGTGGAAATTCCTTTATCTGTTCATGCATCTTGTTGCTAATAAAACCCCCCCAATGCATTTGCATAGGGCCTTCCATTAATTTGGATATGAGTACAAACATCCCTGGTTTGAATTTGCTGGCATCTTTAAGTCCAACTATCCTACTTAGCATAGTTATGACATCTTGAAAATTTGGGTTGAACACAGATCTCAGAATTGCTTTCATTTGCTTAGTAATCTCCTCTTGGCACCATTGTGTACTCATAATTTTTCTATTATTCTCTTTTATGCTTAGGTAGCTTTTAACCATTTTTTTTACATCTACTCGATACGTCTGGGGAAACGTAAGGATCCCAAATATATATAATCCCTTTCATAGATATTTCAAATGCTTGATAGAATGCTCTTGAATGCTTTTGTGAACTCAATTTGATATTAGGAATGCTCTCACAAAAGACTTGGATTGAAATGAATAAATGAACCTTGTATTTATACTTATCTAGGCTTAATATTCCAAAATTACATCACACCAACCTGACTTATGAATTCATTAAATAAAGGAGGCTCAATCTTGCTATAATTTGAAATTAAATCCCGAAAATGACTCAAGGAGGCTTAAGATGCCATACGTGATGTCATAGTCCCAAGTCCTAAAAAATTGGGGCATAGACACCAAAGAGGGGCCAAATCCAGATATCCCAAAATCAAGGTCCTGAGAGCCTTGGGTGACAAAGATGTCCTAGGTGGCGTTTTAGTCCCAACCCAAAAATCAGGAACACACTGATGGAGACATTAAATTATCATTTATGCATTGGAGAGTGTCAAGATTAACCAGAAAAATATATTATTCATAGGGCTTGTGGACACAAATAGGACCAATTAAGCCATAAATAAGTGTAACTAAAGCAAGGTGGGCCAAAACAAGTGTGAAAATGCAAGGGTATGCATTTTCCTACACTAAATTTAGCCCCCACTTTAGTGAGAGGATGAACTTGCTTCAAACTCACACTAAAGTAGCTGACCAAGCAATCAAGAGGGGTTCAAATGTACAAATGTTAGTAGGATAAGATGAAAATAATCAAGAGTGTGGCCAAGCCCCCAGGATCAAGATCTTATGGAAAAACCAACAGGCACAAAAGAACATGCTTGCAGATGATATATGAAGCCATAACCAGATTGTAAACATACACAATCAAAGACAAGAAAAAGGAAAAACTGCAGCGAATCAAGCTTTGACTAGTCGTCCAACGCAATGGACCAAGTGTAGGCTGTTTGTCCAAAATTTTTACAAGTGGAACATGTTGTCCACTACGGAAACAAAATGCATGCTCACAAGGGCTAGTGAAGCTAGGTGTTAACTAGGTGAGCCCCAGGAAGTCCATATCAACATCATACCACCATGACTATGATAAGGACAAAAAAAAATGCACGCTTACAAGGGCTAGTGAAACTAGGTGTTCACTAGGTGAACCCCAGGAAGTCCATATCAATGTCATACCCCCATGACTATGATAAGGAGAAAATAAAATGCACACTCACAAGGGCTAGTGAAGCTAGGTGTTCACTAGGTGAGCCAGAGGGGACCATATTAAAGCCATACCTCCATGACTCTAATAAGGTACAAAAATGAAAATGCAACAAGAAAGAGGAATGTTCAGAGGGATTTTTCTTAGTTCATGCAAGGTCTTACTCTTAGGGTACATCGTTCCTAACGTCTCCAAGAGAGGACCAATCAAAGGATAAAAGATTCACCACTTAAGGGATGCAATGCATCACATCACCACTAAGGGGAATATAATATGCTAATATAGGTCACCCTCTTGAAGGAAATTTCTCCTAATGTCACGACAAAGATGAAAACACATTGCATGAAATAAGAAAATCACATCAAAGAACATGAAAAGGAAAAACAATGCAAGTAAAATCATACTAAAATAATGCCAATGTATGTTGTCACTTTAAATAAATTGTTAACACTATGCTATGAGCAATTACTTTAAAGTTGCCAAATGAAAATGCAAACAAGAAGGAAGACATGAGAGCCATCTTGGAAATCCCTATGCTAAGTCATATGTTTCCAAGTAAGGATACATCATGTGAGACAAAAGGAAAAGTAAGGGGTTTCCCCCAAAATGAAAACACCAAACACATAAGGGATCTATGGATTTGGGGTCAGTATGTTCTTTGCTACAATGTTTTTTGAAAGCTCAGAACTGTCATCATTCCCCGAATACACATAGAACTAGAAGAATGACACAAAGAGAGAAAAAATAAACAAAATCCTTTTGGGTCAACATGGAAGATACATAGGGTGTCTCAATGCCTTGTGTCCTCCCCAAAAGGAAAACACAAGACAACTAAAAAGGAAAATTAAAGGAAAAGAATAGATAATGAAAAATATTTTGGTTCAACATGAAAGAGACATGAATGTCTCTATGTCCTTGCATCATCCCCAAAAGGAAAACAAAAGAAACAAAAACTAAAGTAAAGAGAAAAGATCAATCAAAAGGTAAAAGTATACAACAAATAGAAGAATGAAGGTACAAATACATGAATGCACATAGAGAGAGAAACATCAAATAGAACATCATGAGGGATCACATTATGCACATGCAAGAAAAGAAAAATAAAATGAAAAGTAATGCAAAAGAAACATAAAATAAATAAAAGACTAGTAAAATGCATGCGAGTCAACTATCCAGTAAGTCATCCACATCCTAGTCTTGTTTAGTCTATGCAGAATGTGATCACTAGCGAGAGGGACAACATCAAGTGTTGTACTAGGAGAATCATCTGGTTCAACACATGGTGAATTGCTAGGTTTAGGATGATCACCATGATTGTTGTTGTTTAAGCTCATAGAAGAGGAAAATAACAAACTCAACTCATTATGCACTTCCTCATCGATTTTAGTCATTTCCTCATCATCATCCAAGTTAACCACAATGTGAGGATGAATGATAATATCCATAGAAGTTGTTGGTCCTTGTTGTGATGGAGATATAACTTTTTTTTGTTCTGGTAAAAGAGGAGGGTCATCGTTTATTGCTTCTATCAAGTTCAGATTTTTATTTCCAATGTTGTTCTCATCATTCATATTTCGAGCAATAGCATGATGTCTACTCCTACACTCTCTAGCATTGTGGTTCCTTTTATTATGGTATTCAAGTTGTGTTTGTGTATGAGTGGGTTTTTCAACCATAGGTTCATTTTCTTCTTGTGAGGGAAGAATGGAAGAAACCATGGAAGGTTATTCAACCACTTTCTCTTTGGCTTTATAAATTTTCTTAGGAGGTGGACTAGGAATTGTCTAGTTTTCTCTAGGTCTCTTGTAGGAAATAGGAAAGGGATTGTTCATGGGTGTGTCTTAGTTTGTTGGAAGGGTTTTAGGTTCAACATTTTTTTCTTTAGATGGTGAAGGTTCAAGCATGGGTGGAGGAAAGTTCTCAAGGGATATTTTGGCTATGCATTTTTCTTTGAACTTTTGGTAGGATAGGAAAAGGAGTGTGTTCAAGCCCATCATAGCACAAGCAAAACCATCATGTGTTTTAATCCATGGTTTTGCTGTATCATATCTATCTTGAGTAAGTTCATGAAAATATAAAATTTCCTCTATGATCACATTCTCTCCACAGACAAGATCAATTAAAATCCTAGGAGTGGTCTTGTTATTGATTTTGTCAACTATGTAAACAGGACCATCAGGTGCATGTTTGATTGTTTCTTCTGAAGAGAAAGCAATGCCAATGGTTTGTTGTTTATGAGGATCGATGTCAACCAATCCTATCATTTTATCAATAGGACTTTTTCCATTAGTATCCATAGGAATCTGCTCATCATCATCCATAGGACTTTGTTCATGATTTATCAAATTCTCATCATTTTTGTCGACATTCATCACATCGGGCTTAGCTTCACTAGCCTTAACAAATGAAATATTATGGATGGGCATGGGGTTGGTAAATATTTGCAAGTTTTGGTTGGGAGGTGCTACAAACTTACTACCTTTGTCATTTACACCTCCAATTTGGATATGATTGGAATCAATGAGGTCTTGCACAAGATGTTTAAGATGTTTGCAATGTTCTTTATCATGTCCCTTTTGTTGGTGATAAGCAGAATGGGCATTGTGTTTAAATTTTGCAGGTAATTGCATTCTATGGTCAAGGGTTCGAATTAGAGGTAAGGTAATCATGTTTTTTTTAAGGGTTGGGTCATAATTTTGTGAAGTGTGTCAGGTAAGGGAGTAAATTATCTTTGCGGATCCCCAAAGATATAAGGATTACTCTTCTTTATAGTAGCTACTTGGGTATCAACTGGTTGGGTAGGTTCAAAGGTGGAATTTAGTTGAAGGAAACTTTTGTTTTTCTTCTAAAAGGTTGGTAAGTGTATTGGTTTGAAGCTTCATATTTTTTAGGATGGGTAGGGGTGGTTTTTGGATCACTACTGGTTTGGGAATTCTAATAGTCTCGAAGGGAAGTGCATAAATGGATAAAGGAGGGGAATTTCATCATGGTGAGCTTATCCTTTATATTGATTTGTAAGTTTTATATGAACATATTTTGAAGATGGGAATCATTAATTTTCACACTGATTTGGGAATAAAATGATTGGTAGCGTGAAATAAAGTTAGTGACCTTTTCACCCTCATTTTGCTTTCATCTCATCAAATCAGCAAATGTCATTTTAGAGACCATGTGCACTTGGAAATGGTTAATAAAGGCCTCAAAAATTTCATTGAATGAATGAATTGAGTTATTCGCTAATGCCAAAAACTAATCCAAGGCAATTTATTTCAAGGACCGAGGAAAAATTTTAGCCAAAAGTTTGTCTTCAAGGATAAAGTCACTACCAAAAGCAGTAAAGGAATTAACATGATTAGTAGGATCTCCCTTTCCTCCATATTTCTCAAATCTGGGGATCTCTATAACTTGTGGCATCAAATTTATTAATATCTTCAAGAAAAATGGAATGCTCTTGACATAATATGAAGGTGGATTGTTTTGATTTTGATTTATGGTGGAGACTTGGCGTTGAATGGATGAAATTTTTTGTAAGAGATGCTTAATGTTGGGATCATTGCTTGTAGTGTGTGATGGAGATGAATATGTTGTTGGTATGTATGTGTTGGAAGGACTAATGAATGGATTGGTTACAGGAGGAGATATAAGATTAGAAGCCACATAGGTATAAGGAACACTACTGGAAATGTTTGAGGTAGGAAGGATTGTACTAGTTTGTTGCATTGTTGTGGTCATTTGTGGATTGGTATAGGTTGGAATTGAGGTTATTGTTGAAGAGGGAGAAGTTTTATTTCTTCCTTGGCTTGGCACATTGTTTGAAGATTGAGCACTATTGGTGGTGGGAGGAAGGTGTTTTCAAAATATTTGAGATAGGTTACTAATGACTTCTAATCCTTCATCACTTTCCATCATGGGGTGAATATTTTCTATGGTAGGTATAACAATGTTTGAAATATTTTCAATACTCACACTATCTTGTAAATGGACTAAGTCTTCATGCATTTTCATTATGTTTTCTTGAGGAATATGGTCAACCATTGTTTGAACACTTGGCACAACACTTGTAGGTAAGGTAGGCATAGAAAAAGCGGTGTCAAAGGTGGGATCCATACCTAGTGAACCAATGCCAAAACAAGAAGCAAGAGAGCTTGATAACCCAAGATCCACAACAAGTGTCTTATCACAGGATGGCATGAGTCTCGCACTTCATCTAACCATAGTATTAGTAGTAGGACACCAAGTACTACAACTCATACAAGGAATAAATCACAAAAATTACAATGAACACAATCTCCTATGCTTGCAATTACACTTGAAATGAAAGAAATTGGAATAACAACAAATCTAGAAACTGAAACAAAAAATAGAAGGAAACCCATAGAAACACAAAAATGAAATTTCAGATCTTGAAAATTGGAGAATCAAATTCAACAGGGACTAAGATGTTAGGAAGGGTGTCTTGGTCCTCCTAGTGAGATTTTGAAGATCTAGAGGCTCAAATCGACAACAAACAACAAAGAGATATTTCTAAAGAAAAAATCCTAAGAGACTAAGATGCTAGGAAGGGGATTTTAGTCCTAGCAAAGGTTTTTTCTAGAAAAATAGTGAATTCTGGAATGTCAATAGTATTTATAGATTGCCTATGTAAGATACTAATGCTCAAAAATAGAAAAGTGTGTAGATAAGTGCAAGAAAAAGTAACTAAGAACAAGCAATTGAATGCAATAAGAATTTTTCTAAATGCAATTAAGATGAAAAACAATGCACTTTTCAAATTTTTCAATGAAATGATGCAATAAAGTAAAGATGCAACTTATATGCACTTTCACTAATGCACATATAGAAAAACCTAGATGCACTTTCACTAATGAAAGATGCAATGCAAGAACGGATGCAATCTAGATCTAAGGACTTTAATAGACTCCAATTCTGAAATGAAATGAATGCTCAAAAGAGTCAGGTTCACCTAAATGATGAGGAGAAAAATGGATACCTTAGAGATATCACACTTTTTCCATCAATCATTCACTAAGATCCTATGAGTCCCAATAGGATTGACTAACAACCTCACAAGGTGAGTCAATTATCAATTAGGAAGGAATTAGGAGAGGGTTCTATGAATTCTAAGGGGTTCACCACCAAGGAAATGATTGGAAAAGACAAATGTTTGAAAACATAGTGTGATATCAAAAATGACCTAAAACTAGAAATGTAACCTAAATGAGAGATGCAAATAATGAAATTATGCAACATGGAGATAGAATGTGTGCACCTAGGAAGTATGGAGATGCTATGAGGATTTTGGAATTGTAAATAAGTTGTTCAAAAATTTTGAGGAGGACTAAGACCCCCATAGTGCCATATTAGTCTCGTTTTTCGGTGCCAATACAAAGTCTTCGAATCTTAGAACTGGATCTTGAAAAATCTATAAAAAATAAGCCTGGGATGAATAAGATGCCTAAGATGGTGTATTAGTCCCATTCTGAGTTTTTGCAAACTCTGAATAGGATCCTAAGCTCCAAGGTCTGCACTTGCTTCTCCTTAGATTGCAAGCTTAAAACCTTCTGAATGTGGCCTATAGTTGAGTTTCCATGAAGATGAAAAATTTGAAATGCAACTTTGCACCCCAAGTGATCGTCAAGTCTTCAACCTAGATCTGCAATCAAAAATATGCAAGAGGGGAAAAACTTGTTAGTTCGTGAATGGGGGTTTGCCTTGGTCAAAGACCTTATTGGTAATTAAACCTTGAAATGAAATAGCAATAATGAAGGAAATGGTCAATGAAGAACATGCAATGATACGACTCACCAAACCCTTATAAAATCTGCAACCTTGTGTGCAATGGATATAATGGACATGGATCTTGAATGCTTGAAAGATAGGACTTGAATTGCTTGATTTAATCAAAACCCTACATCACAAATGTTAGCACAACAACACACATGATGCATGAAAACTCTTTGATATGATGCTTGAATCTCAAAATGGCTTTAAATGCTTGATATAATGCTCTTGAATGCTCTTGTGAACTCAATTTGATATTAGGAATGCTCTCACAAAAGACTTGGATTGAAATGAATGAATGAACCTTGTATTTATACTTATTTAGGCTTAATATCCCAAAATTACATCACACCAACCCGACATATGAATTAATTAAATAAAAGAGACAAAATCCCACTAGAATTTGAAATTAAATCCTAAAAAATAACTCAAGGATGACTAAGATTCCCTAGGAGGCATCTTAGTACTAAGTCCTACAAACATGGGGCACAAACACAAAAAAGGGGCCCAATCCAGACATCCCAAAATCAGGGTCACAAGATCCTTGGGGGACAAAGATGCCCTAGGTGGAATTTTAGTCCTGATCCAAAAGTTAGGAACACACTGATAGAGTATGTGGTCACTGGAAATGGAATGCACAACTTCCTTGTTCACACCAAAAGGGGAATGAAGGAAGAGGGATCCAATTTCACAATACTCGCATTCAAGAACAAACCCTTGAGATTTCAATGCAAAGGATATTGAAATATGTCAAAGGGGATTTTCCTAAAGGCTAAAAATGGATAATGGAGTTCACCAATAATGTAAAACTTTGAAAATGCAAGATGTTTAAAAACACAATGTGATATGCAAAATGACCTAGAAATGAAAGTAAACTGAAACAAAAACTTATGAAATTGAAAGTGTGCACCTAGAGATTGAAAAGAGATGGAGAGGAGCTTTGGAATCTTGAAGAAGTCACTGTTGATGCCAATTGGGACTCATATGCCAAACTGGGCGACTTAGTCCTGCTTTGGGTGAACAATGTCGGAACAGGTTTTGGACAAATGGGTACTCAGATATGCAAAAATCTATGTCAGAATCGTACAATGGGACTCATTCGCTACTAATGGCAAATCGGTCCACTTCCATATTTTGGAAATCAAAAGTGGAATCTATAGCTCTCAATCTACACTTATGCTCCTAGTTCAGATCTAGGTCTGAAACTGTCAAATTTAACCTATAGATCTTCTCCAACCTTCTCCTAGGGCTTTGACAACTTTAAATGATTTTGAAAGCTTGATGGAAACTTTTGAAATCTTTCTCTTTAATGAATCTGCAACTTAAACCTGCAAATCACATGCAAAGAGACATAATAATTGTTCAAGGGGTTAGTGAGTAGGGGTTTTCCTTGCTCAAACCCCGGGTTGGTAATTAAAACCTAGAAATGAAATGATATATGGAAAGAGAATGATGAATGAACAAAATACAATGCTACAACTCACCAAACCCTTGAAGTAGAATATTGCAAACATGTGAATGATGGCTTCAAAATGCTTGAATGCTAGATCACTTGATTGCTTGTTGGATTGATTGATAGATTGGGGGTAAATGGAGTAGAAAAACCTTATATTTATACTTTATTATGCAATAATTCCCAAAAATACAGCATCATAGGCTGACCTTAGATCTTAGAAAATAAAAACCCACTAGAAATTTGAATTCATTTTGAATTTTGTTCCAAAAGGGACTCATTCACCACTCTAGGTGAATAGGTCCCACCTTAGGCATTTGAAGTGGGTTTTAGAATTTAAGTGTTTTAAATGATGTTTAATGGGTTTATTCTCAAAAATACACATAAGTAAGGCCTGTAGATGTAAAATACGGCCAATTAAAGCATAAGAAGGTCCAATTATTAATGAAAAGCCTAAAAAAGCATTAAATTTTATAACAACATTTTATAACACTTTGAAATAAGGCTTGGTAAATGATAAAGAGAGGCTATTTAGGTGAAATACAATAACAAGACCCTAGAAAAGTGTGAAAGAGTATTACAACACTTTACAACACTTAAGTAAGGTACCACTTGAATCCTTTTAGTTCACAAGGTCCCAAGACCTAATGTGAATGTGTTATCCACATTACAACATTAAATCAAGGCACAATTAAGCCAAAATCACAAGGAGGGCCCAAATGGGATAGAAAAAGTAGAAGGATTACTTTTTCAGTGTCCACAAAGTCATTAAATTATCATTTATGCATTGGAGAATGTCATGATTAACGAGAAAAATATATTATTCATAGAGCTTGTGGACACAAAATAGGACCAATTAAGCCATAAAGAATCATAAATAAAGAAAAGCAAGACCAAACAAGTGTGAAAATTCAAGGGTATGCATTTTCCTACATTACAAGGCAAAGCTAGTTTGGATACGTGACTGTTGATGATCACAAGGTTTTAATCCTTGGGTACCAGACCTTGGAAAGAATACCAAGAATCAAGACATTTACCCACTAGGTTCATGAGAACCAAGTGCAAAGAGAGGAACCGGGAATTAGGTTCAAGCGGGACCAAAAATGATTTAAATATATTTGTAATAGAACCTATGGTTTCTAACCTACGACTAAAGAAAATAAAAAGAAACCATCGGGCTAACCAATGAAGAAAAGGGACATGCACATTAGGATGATTTACCCTAGTGACGACTCACTGAGAGTGGCTTACTGACTAGGCGAGAAACTAGGACCAACCAAAGATACAATATCCTTAACAAAACCACATCAAGTCTGGGACTCTGGAGGTCCAGAAAATTGATAAGACTTAGGGGGAAAACCGCAATACTCCACATCTGGGAAACACAAGGATCTAGGCAATGACTAGGCAAGCTGAAACAAAACTTCCATTTTACCATCTCCTCTAAAAGCGGCACACCAAAGAAAGAAAAGGAAAAGGAAATGATAGAAAGGTAGAAAAGAAAGGGGTCCACACTTTGCCAAGGAGAAAAATTGGGTGTGTTGTGAGACCATAAAAACACTAGCAACCAACAAAGCAAAACAAAACAATAGAAATCTAGTTTTGGACCTAATAACCATGCTTCAACTTTCTTCATTCTTAAAATTATAAATGGTTAGACCCTCATTCTAGTTTTATTTCTTCACTTTAACTAGCATACAAGATTAAATATTACTGAGCTCACGTGTGTGAAATTAGTTTATTTCGCTACAATGAATTTAGAGCATAGAAAATGTTTGCATTGAACTACATAATTTGGAAATTCCTTTTATGCCAACATTGGATAGAGCCTTCCTGCAAGTCAAGCATCCATAGCCCCGACAAGGTTATCTCTGCAATTCCCCCAAACATAGCTCTACTGCCAGTCAGGCGTCCATAGTCCGAGTAGAGATATTTGGATAGCCTAAAGAGTTGAATTTTTCTATTTTGATATTTCTTTGATATTCATTTTTTTTTATATATTTTGTTGTAAGATCATTTGATTCAAATTGTAGGAAATGAACCCCACTATTAGGTTGGGAATTACATTCATAGAAAAGGTCACCTTTTGATTTTTTACTCAATGAAAACAACTGAGCTATCCCAAATTTCAATAGAATTATTTAAAAATATTGGTGTTTGTAGCTCAACATCAACTTAATGATTTATACGAGCTGAAGTAAAAGGAACTGAACAATTCCCCAATCATCTATAATTAAAGGACTATTTTTGGTTGAAGCATAGATCGCATTTCCATAATTGATCTAATATTTTGACCACCTTCAAAGGTTGCTAATTACTATATAACCTGACAATGCAAAACCCCAAAAAGAAAACAAAATAAAGCAATAGATGAACACCCAAGAAACCAAAACAATAAAAAAAAACATAACAATTATTTACAAAAGGAACTAATTACAAAGAAAAAAAAAAACTATTTACAAACTATTTACATACTATTTATACACTAGCCCAAGAACTAGCAAACAACACTAAGCTTGGAAGTAATGTTTCAATAATTTCCCATTGACAAGAAATGGGACATCTTCTCTAGTCAAAGTTTTTTTTTTTGGTAAATCACTATCAGAGAGGATAACACTCTTTTTATTGCTTTGAAAAATCCGATTACAAATTTTTAGGACATTACATATTCAGATTACAAGCATTTTTAGAGGACGTTAATATCATTCGATGTTTTTGTTTTGAAGTAGACATATTTTTGTGCTTCACCTCTGTCCATTCTTGTTCAATTGCAAGATCTACCTACCATGTTTAAGTTTACATTGTTGTCACTATTTTCTAGAGTAACCCAAGATAACGAGGAGTTTTTTGTGTGCCTATGTTGTGAAGGAGACAAATTCTTTTTTTTTTCTTGAAGATTCTGGACATACACTAGAGTGGGTTGAGGTGACATCAAATCCTTTTCTTGGTGCACTAGAGAAGAAGCAACATCTTCTTGTTCAAAAGGAGAAATAACATAATGACGGGACCCCACCCCATCCCACCGAGATGGATTGTAGATCAGGGAAGCCTCATCCCCACCCTTACCACAATGAGTAGACACATGATCAATTGTGAAATATTTTCTACACCGAAAGGTGATCTTTTCGTAATCTATTGGTTGGCACCAACGTCTATTGACAAATTTAAGAAAAATCTCTATCAGAAGACCTTTTGACACGTCCATTTCCATGCACAGGTGAGCAAAAGTTGAGTTCTCATAATTCATTGTTTCCTTTGAAATGTAGTGGTATTTACCCAACCTATTACCAATTGCCTTCAAACAATCAATTTCCCAAAATAGTAAGGGAAGATAGGGTAAATGAACCCACAAAAAGTAGAAGGAAATGACTCCATTCATAGATCAAACGAAGGAAACCATGGTTTCATGAATAGGAAATCTCCTTGGAAGAACCATGGACCAGTGTTTAGTATCATTTCTTTATCTTCTACAAAATCAAATTCCAAAATGAAAAACCCCTTGGCACAGGGATAAATGCTTACTTCTTCCTCTGATATTATTTCTAGTGTAAACATATCCAAGAATGGAGATCAGTTAATTTTGGCCATACTTTCATAAATCTGCAAACAAGGGTTTGGGCTTGTAAGAAAGCCTCTTTGTCACAGACAAATTTTTCCAAGGAAATCTAAGGGGTTTTCGGTGAATGACACAGAAAAAGACAACCTTTTATTTACACCACCATGGTTGGGCGGGTTAGAATCGAGCCCTACCTGTGAATCAACATTTTGATGGCCATTCAAACCTAAGAAATCATGGTTTAAAGCTTCCTTAAAATATTTGTTGTTACCAACCTTGGCCCCCGTAGATGAACCAGGGAAAGAAGGGTCTTGGAATGGAGAAGAGAGACTGGAGCCATCAAAATCCTTGTAGGAAATAGATGGGAGGGAGGGAGATGCAGGCATCCTTCTATTCCAGAGCACTCACCAAAATCTCTAATCTACAAAATACCAAATAGTTTTTAAAACTTACATATCTCTATTCAAAGTTAAGTCTATAAATGTTGTCACCTAAAATTTTAGACACCTGGTAAGGACCCATCCATAACTTATTAAACTTACTATGCTCATCTTTATGCTCATGGGCTTTGTCCCAATACAGGGCTAAATTAGATATCCTAAAAGTTTTTAATCCTTGCCATTTTTTCAAACTGCTACTTTACCACATATTGGTGACTAGCAAAATGATCTATAGCTTTGGTATATTTTTCATCTAAGTGCATCAAGACTTTGCAACAATCGAGCTTTGGTTTAATCATCTAATCCAATGTACTCTTGGAAAAATTGCCAAGTAGGGATTTTCAAGTTTATAGGCAATATAGGATCTACCCCATAGACTAAGTTGTAAGGAGAATTCCCCAATGTGGGTTTCATCCAAGTATAATCTACCCAAAGGGCTAATTTCAATAGAGAATTCCATTCTCTAGGATTCTTTTCAACTAACCTCTTGATTATATCTAGTAGATTCTTGTTTGATGATTCTGCTAACCCATTTCCCTATGGATAATAATTAGATGAGAATTTCAATGTTATACCATATTCAAATGTCCAATTAGAAAACTTTAACAAGGAAAAATTAGGGCCATTATCACATACCAGTGCATACAATACTCCAAACCTAGTAATAATGCTTTCATCTAAGAATTTGACTACCACCTCTGCGGTGCATTGTTTGCTATGTCATGCTTCAGTCCAAAAAGTACAATAATTGGTAGCAATCAGCACAAACTTGTGACCTGCAGACAATGGAGGATTGATAGCATCGATGAAGTTTGAACCCCATTATGAGAAAGGCTGCATCTCCATCATCGGCTATAATGGTTGAGCATAAATCTTCCTTTATTTGCAATAATTTGGCATGTGTAACCATTCTTTATGTGTTCATAAGTATCTTTGAAAATAGTTGGCCAGTAATAGACATCCCTTAAGATGAGGTGTACAGTAGCTAAAGGTGCTCCATGAGTTGTACCAAAATTATCATGTAATTCTTGCAACACTTCATTCACTTCTATCTTATTCAAGCATCTTAAATAAATTCCTTCGTGATTTTTCATGAATAGAACCCCTCCTTTAATCATATAACTCTAAGATTTTATCTTCAAGGCTCTTCTCTGATTTATTTGTATATGATTAGTGCAGTTATGGCTAACAAGGTAATACCATATATTTGAGTACCAATCATCTTGATCTTTTACATCCAGGGTATATTGTTGGCTAGATATTTGTGGATCAATCTCAAAAATTTATTTAACTAAGGATTGTCCTCAGACCAACTTCACGGGTATAATCACTAAATCAAACTCTTGCAAAATCATAACCCACTTATCTATCTTTTCTCCTAGCTTGCTCTGTTTTAGTAGCATTTTTACTGTAGCATCAGGGACAATAGCCTTGACTATACTTCTAAGAATGTAATGTGAAAATTTTTGCACTACTTTAACCAAAGAAAACACTTGTCTTGATGAAGGAAATGGGAGTCTAAATCCAAAGATTCAGATTTGTTCCAACATCAAATAATGGAGTACCTACCAACTACATACATATGGAAAAAAAAATGAACTAACTAAAAACACATTCATGTAAATGGATTTTTGTCCCCATTGCCCTCCTATCATCCAAGATCCTATGTTGTTGAATAAATTTTCTCTCATAGCACTGTGCACAAGAGGCTATGGTGAATGGAGATTAAAAGATTGAATACGAATAATATGAGATAATAAAATAAAGCATGATAAACTAGAATGCTAGCATGCAAATAAACTAAGATGAAATGGATATCAAAAGAAAGAGTTCAAACAAAGAGTATTCAAAGTGGATGTGAAGACAACTAAAATGCAAAGAATGTAGATGTTAAATGATCGAGAAATGAGAGAGGGAAAGGTTTAAATAGATCTCCTCAAGGGTCGATCCAATATTAGGGAAAATGTGGGATAAATATATGAATGAAATGCATGCAAAATGGTAAATAAACAATAATAGATAAATTATTACACAAATTTGGATTTGATGAAAATGATTATGCAAATGGAGTTTATGAATATGGATAAATGATTATGAATTCATAATATTTTAATGATTATGGATTTATAAATGATTTAGTGAGATGGATAAATATTTATAAAATGGTTATGCATGAAATATGAATATGAGATTAATTATATATATAATGGATAATGGTACTAATAATGGATCCACATATTGATAAAAAATTTAATATTATCAGAGTAAATTTTTATGTGTCTACAACTTGTTTTCAATATCCATGTATTTGAGATCTACTTCTTTAAATTGAGTGCTCATGGAAGAAATCAGATTTTCTTCTTTGTTCTTGCCCCTTTGTGTCAACAGTACTATACACGTATGACCAAAAGAAAATGAGTAAATATAAAAAGGTTTAACATAATCCAGACCTACCACCATTGGTGCTTCCACAATTGCAACTTTCGTATTATTGAAGGCGAGTTTAGTCTAGCTTTTCCATTAATTTTTTGCATCTTTCTTCAACATATCAATCAAGTGGTTTCACTATCTCAGGAAATATGGTAATAAATTTCCAAACAAAATTGATCTTATTGAAATATGATTTTAATTCTTTTTTACTTCTCAAGGGCTATAATTTGAGTAAGGAACTCACTCTATCTGGGTCTATTGAAATACCTCTTTCAATATTAATGTGTCCCAACATTTTTCCTTTAGTCACCTTAAAAATAAATTTCTTAGGATTCAATGAAACTCCATAAGTTTCGCACTTTTACAATATTTCTTTGAGATCACAGACTTGATCTTTGTTCTTGGAAAATATCATGACATCGTCCATGCATATAATAATACATTTACGTATTAAATCTTGGAAGGCACAATCCATAGCTCTTTGGAATATGTCTCTGACATTTATCAATCCAAATGGCATCTTTTTGTAAGTGAAAGTTCACCACTTTGTAGTGAACAATGTCTTCATCTAATCTTCCTTTGTGACCATTACTTGATTTTATGTAGCGAATTCGTCCAAGAAGGACATCATCTACAAACCATTAAAAAATTGTAACACTTCTTCAAATGAAGGGAAAGGATAATTATCTTTTTCAAACGTCTTATTAAGATTTCAAAAATCCACACATAACTGTATATCTCCATTCTTCTTCTTGATAGGCACTAGATTCACAACCCAAGTAGAATGTCTAATAAGAAAAAATATTTGGGTTGAGGGGAGCTTTTGTAGTTCCTTTTGGATCAATGGTTCTAAGAGCACATTTATGGGTTGTTGTTTCTATTGGAAAGTTTTTACATCAGGCTTTAACGAAATCATATGAGTGATGATGGAAGTATCATAAGTTTTCAAATCTCTGTATCTCCATGCTATAACCTTCCAATAATCTCTAAGTTCCTGAGAAATATTTCTTCTTTCTTCTTCGGTTATGTGTAGGATCATCATGGAAAAAATAGGCCCTTAAGTAGCAAAAAATTCTAAAAAATTAGACTTAGGAAACTTGACGTAAAAATTTGAATAAGTTATCTATATTATTTCAAAAATATGTAAGAATAGAATCTATAGCAAATTGAATGTAGTTTCTAAACTAGTAGGTTTATTTAAAAAAAAACCTATTTGGTGAAAATTTTAAATTTCAATGTAGTAGTACTCAAATTTCAGATAAAAAATAAGAAGTAGGTGTCTGTCTGACCACCCTAACCACAATAAAATGATAATATTTTCTTAGAAGATTTTAGATATAAGTAGAGGACTCATGTCCCAATGTGATGCATATTTTTTCTAATTTTTTTTCCAAGTAAATAATTAATTATGAATTTTTAATTACAACTTTTAAAAATATAAAAACTTGTATGTCTGACCACCTTAACTTGGTCAAAAATTCATGAAATTCATTTTTTTTTTAATCCTATAGTATGCGAAGCATAGAATGTGATGCATGTTTCGGATTCAAAAAAATTGATATCATTTCAAAGCTATAGATGTTTCTCTATTAGCCTATCAAACAGGACTTTACTCGTAATTCAAATAGAAAATAAATAATTATTTATTAAATTCAAAGTAAAGAATAATTTATATTGATGGAAAGCTAAGAATCTCCTTTAAAAACCCTTTTTGTTTCATCAATTTTGGGTTAAAAAATATTCGTCAACCACATACCCTACACATACCCATCATATCACCACCTTTTGGCCCATCATGATCCTGCACATACCCCTTCGGTACATACCTTCCCTATAAGCATGTTCTTAGGATCTTCTTTAGTATTCAAATTATATAATTCAGACTACCCCCCATTACTTCTAGGTAGTTTTTCCTATCAAACTATCTGATCTACATCAAATAGTCTCTTTAACTCAATTATCCCTTTCAAAATATTATTATCTTTAGCTTGAGCTAATTCTTCATCTTGAATTACACCATCTGGGCAATCTATTTCTTCAATTATCTATGCCTCAAAGATACTAGTGTTAGTGATAAATTACAATATGTGAAGATCATCTTCGAACATCTACAAATTTGTAACATTATCGAGAACTGAGAGTAACTGCACCGACTCAACAATAAACCTCCTCAAATCATAAGCATCCAAAGGTTCTAGAGCACTAGCAATAGTAGCTAAAGCATCGAATCTCGATAAAATCTTTGTGGGATATGAGTAATGTTAAAGGAATCAAAATCTTCTATCAAGTCCCACATTTTGTGTTGATAACTAGAAAGGCATTTGTAATGAAAAATATACTGCTTTCGAACTTGCTTGACCACTAGCTCTAAATCACCAAACACCTTAAGAATATTGAACTTCTTCATGATCATGAGCATCAAACCATGAATAAGGGCCTCATATTTTTCCACATTATTAGTACATTGGAATTTTAATCAGGTAAGTAGCAAGAAAAGACTTACCTTACGGACTGATGAGCTCAAATCCAATTCCAATTCCTTGTTTTGATTTGGATCCATCGAATTTAAGGGTCCAAGTTTGATCCTCTATAGCTCTGAGCTTAGCATTCTTAAGAGTGGAAAAATGAACATTTTCGGTCTGCTTGGCCTACATCTTATCTCCAAGTATTTCTGGCTTAGAACTATTAAGCATAGTGTTTTCTAAACAATGTTGGATTTCAATTTTGTGAATGATTTCTAACACATCACGTAACTATGTTTTGAGTGTGTAGAATTGTGTAACCTACACCAACCTTGAAACAAACAACTTTTTATTGAATCTTTAATTTTCTCGCTCTTTCAAGCTTCTATAACAATATTTGATTCCAAAATTTATCTAAATGACTATCCTCTTCTTCGAAAGAATCATAATATGATTTGACTAACATGTCTATTCTGGGAGTTATCTGATTATGCTTTTCAGAAATACACATGAAAAATTCTTCTATTTTAACTCCTAAACATTGAATTTCATAAACCCTTGGTTATACATCTATCTATAGAACTTCATTTTATTGATTGTAATCAGTGATCATATATTTCATGTGTGGTTCTCTCTCAATCCTGATTTGATTAGGAACTCCTTTCCATGGTAACCACATATGTGAAAAATCTATGGTCACGTATCCATTCAAAGTCTTGGACCAATCCCTACTCAATAGCATCCCATAAGTATCAGGTATCTCGAAAACCTTAATATCTATATAATATTAAATTTGGGGATCTGACGCTAGATGCATATGAATATTGGCTAATTCTCTGACTACATTTACTTTAGTTTTGTCAAGTTGAGTGAATTTCTTTAAGGAGTTTTTTGGAGCTAAACCTAGCATCTGACATATGGACAAAGTCATCACATTAGTAGATGCTCCAGAATCTACTACGCAATTATGGATATTTTTACCAAATATTCTCAGTGTGAGCAAAAATGGCGGGGACTCTTTTCCCTTTATAAAAGGATACTTGCAGGTCCGCCATAGGAATAATATTTTTGTCTTTTTCCTTAATGGAGCTATCCTCCACTAATATTCTTTACTAAAATTTCTTTCTTCTGGAAAATCTTCTAAGGTATTCAAGAAAGCTTTCCTGATCAAAGGTGTTTTGAGCAATTCTGATAAAGAGAGGCTATGTTTACTTTTTTGATCTCTCTTGCTAAATAATTAGTCAAATTGTTTTGATCAACAAGTCTACTTTTTCACTTCATGAAAAATTTGATGAGTTGTATTGAGAGGTCACTTTGGGTAACCCTGGGGTATTGCTTGATTTATCATCGAGTGGGGTATTAAAGTTATTAGGTGAGATTAACGTGGTCAAAGGCCCTTTGAATCTACTTCCACCTTTTGTGTTACTTCTCAAGTCATAGCTATGTCCTTTTGGATATTTTTGAAAATCATAAATTTCATCATCTTCACCCTAAGGTTCATTTTCATCTTCATAAGGAAATGTGTAGGTTTCTAAAGTCATGGTTGAACTATCTCCTTTGTGTTCATAAGTTCAACTCTTGAAAATAGTAGGTGACTCAAAACATTTGTAACTTTCAAGAACCAAAGTAGAGTCATATCCTACTAGAAATAATTCATTTCTTGTAGGAGGATGAAAGTAACACTATTCATTGTAGTGTGTAGCAACCAAAAAAATATCTAATGCAATTTTAAACTAAGGACCATCCACTTCAAAATGAGCATTTGTGTTGTGAATTTTATACCAATTATTCATTGCAAGGTTAGCTAAATTCACCTTTGACGTAGGTCTATCATCGGAGGAATTAGCATTATGTAAAGGTGTGAATATTCATCCATTATTCAGTCATGTATTCCAAGGTCTAGGTGGTCTAGGAGCATTATATGCTCAACTTTGCAAACTTTGATTATTACTCTAAGAGTAAAAAATATGATTCCTTAATTGTGTAACCTTTGTGGTTAATCTTTTGAGTTGAGCTATGATTTCTTTAATTTCTTCTTTATCATTTGAAGTTTTGACCTTTTAACTCTCTTGAGTTTGCAAAAGGAAAGAATTTTTGTTAGGATGTAGCTTTGTGATAGCTAGACTAGGGTGCATGACTAAAGCTTGACTATTTCCTGATTGAAAGAAAGAGTTTTTAGGAAATGTCCCATTTTGGACCATTGAAGGAAAATAATTAGGAGTCATTGGATGATTTAATGGAACTCCACCCATGCTCAGAATATGATAGTTATTCAATCCATTTCCACCATTTATAGATGATCTGCTTCTGAGGTGTTTCATTTCTAAATTTACACTTAGAGCTTCAGCATAGGATTCTAGTAAAGAAGTGTGAGGATTTTCCCTTCGTTTCACAAACATAGCAGTTAAAGGATCTACTACCATATAATAAACCATGATGGCGAAAAAATTATCCACTACGTAAGGTGCTTGTAATCTAGAATAGGCCTTTTGAAACCTGTCATTAAAAGTAGTTATAGACCTATTCACCATCGAACCTTTTGATTTGAGAAAACTGATGATATAACAAGGTAGGATTAGTCGGTGTTCTAAACCTAGCTAAAAATTGACTTTCCATATCTTGCCATGATCTAATCAAGTTAAAAGGTAGTTTGGTGTACCACTGGTAAAATTCATTTCTTAAGGTATACATAAACAACCTACATACATCTTCATGTTGTATCCTTGCTTTGAATTACGTATCCTTAAAGATATTGATATGTTCTTCTGTATCTTTGTGAAGGTAATACTTAGGACATAATTTTTTTGGATTCTTCAGGCAATCAATATACACAAAAAAATTGGATCGATGACTCTACATTAAAAAATCCATCGCTATGGGTAGGGTAGGTATAACAATAGTTAGATTTTGTGGTATCACACTTGCACTCCTAGACCATTGAGGTATGGATGACTTTAGAGAAATTATTTTGACTAAAGTTACACGAGGATTACTAGACCAAGACCTAGTGACTCTGTGAGACTCCAGCCTCAACCTTAATGAAACCAAAAGAACAACGAAAAGGGCCCTCCTTCTAGCACCACTTCCTATTGATCACGATGTTATTTGCACACCAATAGTGCAGATAAATCCTCACAGACATACCATGGGAAGTTATCTTTAATTTAAAGACTAAACTAGGACAATCTAAATCTTAGGCTAACTCAGCTTAATCCCGAAGCTTATTTATGTCAAGTCTTGACCATAATAGGTTCACATCAGGGTTCGTTGTGATAATGCTATTAATCACAAGGGGTAAACAGTGATTTTGGGTTCTCAAAGGAATCATAAGGATAGGAAAAATATATTCTCGGTCTGATCATCAAAGAATTTCATGAAATCAACAAATTTTCAATGACATTTCATTCAAACAAATTTTCTTTCACTTAAGTGAATTTAGCTTTAAGCGTTCAACAATATTATGGAATCGAAAGATTTGCAATAATATTTTCATTTAGTTATATCTTCTTTTGATCATTTTCTGAAATTTAAATATTTATTGTAAAATAAAGCATCAAAAGTACTAAAAACCTAAAATTACTCCTAGGTATTATCCATGCATGCCTCAATAATTAACTGAATCAAAGCAAACCATTCCATACATCACCAAATTGCTTCACAGCTAGGCATACATTGATGCAAAATTTTAAAGAAAGGGGGTTTATTTGGACACTGAGTAGGTTTTGTATGCACCCTTAAATGGTGCAACATATAGTCTTTTCCAGTAGAATAAACAACCAGCTACAGGGTATGTGCAGGATCATCATGAAAAAAATAGACCCTTAAATGGCAAAAAATTCAGAAAAATCAGAGTTAGGAAACTTGACGTAAAAATTTGAATAATTTATCTATATTATTTCAAAAATATGTAAGAATAGAATCCATAGAAAATCGAATGTAGTTTCTAAACTACTAGGTTTATTTATTTTGAAAAAAATCTATTTGGTGAAAATTCAAAATTTCAATGCAGTAGCACTTAAATTTCAGGGAAAAAATAAGAAGCAGGTGTGTGTTTGACAACTCTAACCACAATAAAATGATAATATATTTTTATAATATTTTATATATAAGTAGAGGACTCATGTACCAATGTGATGCATATTTTTTTATAATTTTTTTCCAAGTAAATAATTAATTATGAATTTTTTATTTCAATTATTAAAAAATATAAAAACTTGTATGCCTGACCACCTTAACTTGGTCAAAATTTCATGATTTTTTTTTTTAATCCTATAGTATGAAAAGCATAGAATGTGATACATGTTTCAAATTCAAAAAAAGTGATACCGTTTGAAAGCTATAGATGTTTTTCAATCAGCCTATCAATCAGGACTTTAGTTGTAATTCAAATAGAAAATGAATAATAATTATTTATTAAATTCAAAGTAAAGCATAATTTATATTGGTGGAAAGCTGAGAATCTCCTTTAAAAACACCTTTTCGTTTCATCAATTTTAGGTTAAAAAAAGGTTGACAGGGTATGTGCAGGATCATCATGGAAAAAACATGCCCTTAAGTGGCAAAAAATTCAAAAAAATCAGACTTAGGCAACTTGACGTAAAAATTTGAATAAGTTATCTATATTCTTTCAAAAATATGTAAGAATAGAATATGTAGAAAATTGAATGTAGTTTCTAAACTACTAGGTTTATTTTAAAAGTAAATAAATCTATTTGGTGAAAATTTGAAATTTCAATGCAATAGTACTTAAATTTCAAGAAAAAAGTAAGAAGTAGGTGTCTGTCACCACCCCAACCACAATAAATGATAATATTTTTTTACAAGATTTTAGATATAAGTAGAGGACTCATGTCCTGATGTGATGCATATTTTTTTGTAATTTTTCCAAATAAATAATTAATTATGAATTTTTATTACAAATTTTCAAAAAATATAAAAACTCTTATGTCTGACCACCTTAACCTAGTCAAAACTTCATAATTTTTATTTTTTATTTTTAATCCTATAGTATGTGAAGCATAGAATGTGACACATGTTTCAGATTCAAAAAATGTGATACCGTTTGAAAGCTATAGATGTTTTTCAATCAACCTATCAATTAGGACTTTAGTCGTAATACAAATAGAAAATTAATAATAATTATTTATTAAATTAAAAGTAAACCATAATTTATATTGGTGGAAATATGAGAATCTCCTTTAAAAACCCTTTTCATTTCATCAATTTTGGGTTTAAAAAAAGGCGTTAGCCACATGGGCCATCATATCAGTTACATATCGCCACTTTTTGGCCCATCATGATCCTGCACATACCCAGCCACATACCCTACACATACCCATCATATCACCACTTTTTAGCCCATCATGATCCTACACATACCCTACATAAGATTTCAAGCTAGGTGGTAGATTTCAAATTAGCTTTCATATTGATTAGTTTCTATGTTCATGTAAGTTTTTAATATGGAATGGAACAAAAAATAGGAAAAAGAACAAAACTTAAAGAAGTTTTGGTTCTCCAACATCCACAAATTCTAAACTTTAAAATAAAAGTAAAGCAGTAAATGACCTTTTATGGGAACAAAGCCCAAAAGTTTAAACTTAATTCTATCAAATGGAATCATAAACAAGAAATCAAAAAGTAGCACGTGGAAGATGCTAGTTATCATTGGAATATTCCAAACAAAGTCAAAGCTTTGACTTCTTCATTAGCATCAGTCTTCAACTCCAAGCTTCAGTATGCAAATGCTCTGCAAAAAACAAGGCCATTAGTATTCTTCAAATTTCAAAACTAGGCACCTCCACCAAGACTAGGAACAACCTACAAAACTCATTTTGATAATATATTCTTGTGCTAACTTCCAGTATCTAGTATCCAGTTATTCATTTCCTTATATCTGACTCCAAGTCTGAAAACTTTTCTTCACCTTTTATCTACTGATACTCTCATAAGGTAGCCAATACCTGATGCATTCACTCTTTTAAAATTCCCTGAATTACCTTCTAGCTGTATTTGATCTTGGTATAATCTTTTGATATTTGGAGGATATTTGCATTCCTCTCCATCTTTTCCATTTTGTATTTGACGATGGAACTCTTGCACTGTATAATTTCATCAATAACTTCCCATTTTAGCGAATGAACAAGGTATTTATTCCTCTTTCAAGCCATTCATTGAAAGCTTTTACTTCTTTACAATCTTTCCCTAGAGTCTGAGGATCACAATTCTACCGTGCTAGCATTTCAATAAAACCTTGATCTTTGTCAATCAATTTATTATATCTTTCGATGGATTTCTCAAATCCTTCCACACATTGTACTAAGGCGTCACCTTCCCAATTCACTTGTTTCTTCAATTTTTCAAACATTGAAACCTCATGTTTTGTGATTATATTCTCACTTTCCAATTCTTGGACATTTGTTTCAATAAGAGCCTTTAAGTTTCACCTTTCAACATCAATATGTTCTTGGAAAAACCTACATTCTCCTTCTAATCTTTTGTACTTTTCACACCAATAGTATAACTCTTTATGCTTCGTAATTGCATCTATGATTAATTCTTCTCCATTCATTTCCAAGTACTCCATCCATTCTTAAAACACACTCATTTTATGGCGAAGTGATGTGATAGCATCCACCTGCTCCTTGGAAATAAGTACTGGATTATGAGGAAATTCATCCTACGCTTGAATAGATTGGGCTGATGATTTTATAAATTTTTCTAGGTAGGATATATGTTCTTTCATCTCTCTTTTCTTTTGTTTACTTTTTTTCACCCTGGTGATGGTTGTCTCTAAATTCATTTTCATCTCTTCTAATTCCTATCCCCAAAATGTATGTCCAACATTAATACTTATCACCTTGTAATCCTTAGGAATTATCTCATGCTTGTTTTTATCCACTATCAAGGTAGCTATATGGAGTGTTCTTCCTCCATTTGCATTCTTCCGCATAACATGTTTTGTTTTTTCTCTTCACCTGGGTTTAGGAGTTTCCACTTCTTGCATTAAGATTCTAAGATCTAGAGGCACTAGTTCCACTTCCAATGGGGAAGACAATTCCCTAACTAACTAATTAGGTGCATCTTTATTATATTCTTCCTTCGCAACATTTTTTTTTGTTCTTGATTTTCAACATGTTCAGGAACTTCTCCTCTTACATTCTCAAACTTGCATGTCACATCTTCTAGAACTAAAACATTTTTAGTATTCACTGGAATGGATTCCATATTACCGAGCTTCAACACTGTCTCTTCATTTCCAAGACTTATGTTTTCCTATCTAGTGATGTGCTCAGCACTAGTCCTTAGGGAATCACTTTCTTTTTGTCCTGTTACACTAGGATTCTCTTCATTTCTCACCCCACCATCCAAGGTTTGTGAATGTTCTATGTTCTCATTTTCAACCCGGTCTTCTCCCAACTTTTCAAAAACTTGCGATTGTTCAATGTCATTTTTACCACTTCCTAGCAAAAGTTGGAAATCAATTGTATCTTAAATAGTAATATTATAAATGGGACCCTGACTTATAGTATCCCATGTTTCATTTTCATTAAGTATCTCAAGTTTTCGTGCCTCTGGGGTGACTGTTCCTCTTATGAATTCTTCTTCTTCAATGTTTATAGTATTTGACCGTGTATCCGACATTTCTTCCACCATTGGTTCTACCATGGGTTTCTCCTTAGATTTCTTCTATTTTACTTGTTCCATAATAGAAACTCATTTCTCACACTATTCCCTGATTTGTTCTTTATTTAACTGAAAACTCTCTTCTAGAGCCACAAGAGTCTTTCCCAATGTTTGTTTTACTGCAGTTGTATTAACTAAAGGGGGAGAGGTGAATAATTCGGCAACACTCTAAGAGGCATACCTTGTCTGAGCACGAGTGTTCATTTTTATTCTCACCTCTTCATCAATCATAGGTTGAATCTTTGGCTTTTCCATGGAAGAAAATGCCACCCTGGGCTTTACTATCACTTCGACCTTACTTGGTCTAGTTTCTTTGTGCTGGCTAGCTGGCGCCAATGAAACTCATTGGCTTGGGGCATCAGGAGTTCTCTCTTCAATATGTCCAGTTGTATCTACTTTACCATCTTTTCTTTTCTTTTTAATCGGCTCCTCATACCCGAATTCACCTTCTTCTCTCTCTTTCTTCTTTGTATTAAGTGTGGGCCTTATCCCATCTTTTCTTAAAGCTTTGCAATAATCATCAATCCAATATTGAGTATGCATCAAAACCTATTCATAAATTTCCTCAACAGTCGTTATCTCTTTACTTTCATAATTTGGATCTGAGATGGGTTCATCATAAACCTTAGTTGAATTATAAACTGGATTCAACACCTCTCGATCATCTATATTCAACTACTCTAGAATGTCATGTAGTTTAAGAATTTATGTTGATTGTAATGAAAACCTTTGATATGATCTCTTCCTCACTTGGTGTTCGTCATAACAATTGAGCCAAAAATCTTCTAAATGATGAGCATGATAATATTTGTTTGCTAACTTCTTAGTAATATTCCCCTAGATCATAATCCTTTTTTTGGAGTGTAAAGAACTCCAATTTGTACATCTTCAATTCTTCTTCTCACAAATTGACCAATTTAGCCACATTACATTTATATTTCCCCATTGTGATGGGAAATTTGACAAAACTCTTATGTGCCACACTAAAAAGGGCATGGGAAGGCTTCATCTGTCTCACCAATTCCAATAGTAACACTTTGTCTATTGGGTACCTAGGCAACATGAAAGGGAATCCTTTGAATCCTTCCACCCTGATGTAGGTGAAAGTGGGAAATTGAATATACCACCCCCTAACCTACCAATTAATCCTCTATGCTTCCAGAGAAAACCTTTTAGCTTTGTCACCCTACATTATCCTTACCAGCTTCATTGAAAATACATCATTAACTCTCTGATAATGCTCCTGGTATTCATGAATAGTAATATGGGGTAAATGAGCATATATCATACTATTCCCTGTTTCTCTGTCTAGTGTACCAACTCTACTTTAGAAATCCTTGCTTATTTTCCCTGAGGGTGCAGGAATACATCACATATGAAGACATAGAAAACCATAAAGATCGTGGAAATGCCTTTATATTTTCATGTAGCCTGTCACTCATAAAAAATCCCCAATGCATTTGCACAGGGCCCTCCATTAATTTGGCTATGAGTAAGAACATCCATGGTTCAAATTTACTGGCATCTCTAGGTCCAACTATCCTACTTAACATAGTTATGAGATCTTGAACATCTGAATTGAACACAGATCTCATAATTGTTTTCATTTACTTAGTAATCTCCTCCTACCACCACTATGTACTCATAAGTTTTCTATTATGCTCTTATGTGCTCACGTAGGTTTTAGCCATTGTTTTTACATCTACCAGATACATCTAGGGAAATATAAGGAGCCCAAATGTATATACAATCCATTTCATGGAGATGTTTGCATAGACCCTTCCTTCCTTTTTGATAACTCTCTTGATTGGTTTGTAACAATTTAAAAATTCTATTACCAATTCAGGGGCCTCCATTGGTGGCGGAAACCCTCTTGCTAAATGTAGCCCACTTGCTATAACATGCTTTGTACATTGAGAAGCATTTTCTTGTTGGAATCGTGTGATGAATTCGACATAAAAAAAAAATACTGAATGTGTATCAGTAATTATCCCACCAACTGGTATGGCTTGCGAAGAAAAATATTGAAATTCATCCTCTGGCCTTACTTTGGAAGTGCTCATATTAACTTGTACATCCTACATTTTTTAATAGATATGTGCCTTGTTTGTGAGTTAAGGTTAAACTTAACTAGTTATCTTCAACAATTCATAAAACTTTGCAATCTACCATTTGGCTAAATTTATTTCAAAATAATCAACATTTTAATTACCAGAGTAAATAGCATTATCTCAAGACATGCATGCATAAAATGACTAACATAATTTTAGTTATTCGAAACATAATTGGTTTTGTTGGTGATACAATTATTTTCATAATGCAACTTCAAAACCCTTGGTAGCTATGTTCTTCGTTTCTCGAGGTTTACCTTTTTTGCATGCCATAGTATCAATCTTGATCTTTCAATTTCCTTACAAATTAGTAGTATAGCATGAGGTAGAGTGTTGTGAAAGTAAATCCATGCTCGAGGTGGTGCCAAGTACGTGTGTAGTTCACCACCTTCATTAATTCCCTATTACAATGCATTAATTTTCTCAAATAAAGGTGCAATCATGGTGGATTGGGGTTCAAATCATGAACACCTTGGTTTTTACGTAGGTCCCACCAATAGAGGAGAAGATGACACAAAAAGCTTACATGACATGCTTGTGAGCCACTTTGATTCTTACGAGGAAAATACTTTATAACGAAAATCCACTTTGGATACGTGACCATTGATGATCACAAGGTTTGAATCCCTCAGTATTGGGACTTGGAAAGATTACAAGGAACCACGACATTTACCCACTGGGTTCATGAGAACCGAATGCAAAGAGAGGAACTGGGAACTAGGTTCAAGTGGGACCAAAAATTATTTAAACATAGTCACAACAAAACCTCTTATTTCTGACCTTCGGCAAAAGAAAATGAAAAACAACCATCAAGCTAACCAATGAAGAAAAGGGATGCGTACACTGGGATGATTTTCCTTGGTGACGACTCACCGGACTTGGTTTACTATCTAGGTGGGAAACTAGGACCGGCCAAAGACACAATATCCTTAGCACAACTGCATCAACTCTGAGACTCTAGGGGTCTAGAAAATTGATAAGAATTAAAGGGAGAAAACTACAACACTACACATCTGATAAAGACAGGTATTTAGGCAATGACCAGTTTTACCATGTTTCTTCCAAAAGCAACACATCAAAGCAAGCAAAGGAAAAGGAAAGGAAAGAAAGATAGCAAAAAAAAGGGGTCCACACTTTACCAAGGAGCAAAATGGGGTGTGTTGTGAGACCACACAACACATATCAAGGCTTCTATTTTTAGATAAGAGTAACAAGAATATAAAAATTACAAAATTTTCTAGCCACTATTAATCAATGTATCCGAGTAAATCTCCAAGTTGGGCACCCAAGTACGACTCTAGGACTAAGAGACATTACAACTTCTAATTGAACCCAAATTCTCTTTCAAATCAAAGTAATCAAGATTACTTGTCTCTTGTCCCTCTCATGTGACCTCATATTAAATTTATTTTCTATAAGACATCTAATTGTAGTGTCGAAAAATGTCATTGGTAACATTTCACACTTGTTTGGGCCCTCCTTGTAAAATTGAGCCCAATGGTGCCTTGATTTAGTGTTGTGATGTGTTTGAAACATTCACATTAGGTCTTGGGCCCTTGTGAACTAATGAACTTAAAATTGTACCTTGCTAAAGTGTTGTGAAGTGTTGTAAAACACTTTCATAGTTTTCTAAGGTTTTATCAATTAACTAAACATAATATAAATCTCTTTTTAACCTTAATCATTCCTTATTTAGAGTGTTGTAAAGTGTTGTAACACACTTTCACAATTTTCTAGGGTTGTCATAAATAATTGGGCTTCTTTATGCTTTAACTGGCCTTATTTTACATCCACAAGCCTTAATTAATGCATCTTTTTGAGGATAATCCCAACAAAAATCAACATCCAATCATAATTTAGGTGTTTTCAAGTTGTGTGGACTAGATTTGGTGGTTTGGGACTCATTCACCACCTTGGGTGAATGAGTCCCACGTAGGTTTTTTGGTCCCATAAATTATGCCAGAATCAAAATTAATTCAAATTAATTCAAATTTTTGGTAGGATTTTGTCCTCCTAGATCTAATGTCATCTTGTAGTGTTGTAATTTTAGGAATTCTTGTATAATTAAGTATAAATGCAAGTTTCTTTCACTCATTTTCACCTACGCATTCATGAGGTCACCTAACAAGTTGAATGAGAATCCTTATGGAAAATTTTGAGTTCACGCAAGCATTCAAGCATTCACAAGAGCATTCAAGTGCATATTATCAAGCATTTTAGAGCATTATTCAAGCATCAAGTATCATGAGTCTTATGTTGGAAAAAATCAAAATTAATTCAAATTTCTACCAGGATTTTGTCCTCCTAGATCTGATGTTATCTTATAGTGTTGTAATTTCAGGAATTCTTGCATAATTAAGTATAAATACAAGTTTCTTTCACTCATTTTCACCTACGCATTCATGAGATCACCTAGCAAGTTGAATGAGAATCCTTATGGAAAATTTTGAGTTCACACAAGCATTCAAGCATTCACAAGAGCATTCAAGAGTAGCTTATCAAGCATTGTAGAGCATTATTCAAGCATCAAGTATCATGTCAAAGATTTCATCCATCATGTTTGCTTTTGAGCTAACAATTGTGATGTAGGGTTTTATGATTCAAGATAACATTTCATTGAAGATCTATCTTATTCAAGCAAGAGTCAAGATCTACATGCATTGGAGTCACTTCATACATGTTTACAGTCTTTATTCCTAGGGTTTGGTGAGTTGCAACATTGCATATTTTTTCATTCACCGTTTCTTCATCTAATTTGATTTCATTACAAGGTTTGATTACCAAAATGGGGTTTGACCAAGGTAAACCCCTTTCCACTAACAAAACAATTTTTTCTCTCTCTCTTTAGTGTGTGATTTGCAGGTTTAGATTGAAGACACATTGAGGAGCAAGTTTGGAGAAAGTTTTCAAAGTGCCTTAAGTTGTCAAAGTTTTCATTAAGAATTGGAGAACATTGGAGAACACATACATGTTGATTTATAGAGATTCGAATCTGAAAACCTAAAGAAGCATATTGAGTAGACTAAGAAGAATAGATTTAGACATTGAAGTTTCAGAAAACCCTAACTGGATTGATTCGCCACTTCTGGCGAACAAATCCTAGTCTAGGTCAAAATTTAGATTTTTAGAGATTCAGATACCCATTTGTGAGATTCTTGTTTCTCCATAGAAATTCAAATCTAGGGCTGATTCACCCAACTTGGCGTATGAGTCCTTATCAACATTAAAGTCAGAATTTCTAGCATTTCAGAGCTCCTTCCAGTCATCTTTAGATCTCCAGGTGCACACATTCCATCCTCCAGCTTTCTATTTTATTTCATTTGTATTTTTAGGTCATTTAGTGAAGCATTGCATCATATTAGGGTTTAGCATTACCTCTTACATTGCATCTTGCATTTCATTTGTCTTTCTAAGTCTTAACTTGGTGGTGAACCTCTCATTAGTTTACATTCAACCCCTAGGACAACCCTATTGCAAGATTCCTTTCTCCTTTGCATTGAGATCTCTAGGGTTTGTTCTTGAATGAGAGAGAGTGAAGATTGTTATTCTATCTCCCAAGCATAGAAACCATCAATTTTCCACCTTTCACTAATAATTAAATACATTTCTGTAATGTGTCATCCATATTAAATGTATTTGTCATGTGTGTCTTCCATAGTAAATCATGAGCCCATTAAGGTATGTTCAATAAACCAACACCATCAATATTAAATTAATATTTCTAATTTGTCATTAATATTAAATGTATTTCTAATGGT
>VDFB02332961.1:0-41844 GCA_007258455.2 Sequoia sempervirens
CGAATTCTCCCATCTATCTAGCTTCTTCACCTGCGTCGGGCGGATTCGCTCAACCCTACCTGTGTCAGGTGAATTTTCTTGATTCTCGGGCAAGTCCGCCCATCCTCGCCCATGTCGAGTGAATTCACCTGATGCTCGGGCATGTATGCCTGTCCCCGCTTGTGTCAGGCAAATCTTCCCAACGTTCATGCGGGTCCACCTGTCCCCGCATGTGTCGAGCGAATCCACTCGACATTTGGGCAGGTCCGCTTGTCCCTGCCTGTGTCAGGCGAATCCGCCCGACATTCAGGCGGGTCTACTTATCCCCGCCCACGTCAGGTAGGTCTGCCAATCCTCGCTTGTGTTGGGCAAATCTGTCTGATGCCTGGGTGGTTTCGCCCTTCCTTACCTGAGGCGGGTGAAGTCGCCCATCCCTTGGGCGAGTTCACCCGTCTTAAGGGTGTATTTGCCCATTATGGTATCATCTTCGCCCTTTGATGGGATTTTCTCCTTTTTGGGCGAATTCGCCACTAACTTAGGCTAATTCACCTCCCTTTGGCCACCTATCTCACAGGAAATTTTGCCTAAAAATTTGGGTGAAATTACATTTCGCCGACAACCCATTTTTCTAACCTACCCAATCCCCAAAACCCACATTTTAAAATGCATCAAAATTTTCAAAATCTAACTCAACATCACAAAGAAAGATTTTGGAGCTAACCTATCGAGGTACCATGCACTCGTGGTAGAATTGTTACACCTTGTCACCTCGGTGGATGATCTCGTCCTCTACGAGTCCCTCATACTTGCCTGCCATGTCAGTTATCCTCGTCACCTTCCTCCTCTTCTCTCTGTCACTCCACTGCCAGGTGTGCAAATTATGAATAGTAATTTCTCAAATTACTATATGTAACCATTTCCCTCCCTTTTTAACTTATAAGTTTTGGGTATTTTTACCCATTATTTAAACCTCTTTTTAATTAATTAATTCCCTTTCTTCTGCGGGCCACTATTTGCACACCGTGTGTCCATTTTCCTCCGTTCAAAAACCATTCTTCATGGTTTTTTGAGCTCTATCGCATGGTACCCTCCATTTCTTCATATTGAGAAGTCACCTGGAGCCCCTTTTTCTTCCCCATCCACCCTCTCGAGGGAGCATACCCTGTCATTCTCCTCCATTCCTCCATCACATTCATTCCCTTGCAACACTTGGGCATCTCCCTTCATTCTTCAACAATTGGACAACCTACACAGCTTTTTCTCGCGTCAGGGCATCACTTTCCAGTCCTTTCTTCTATCGAGTCGACTATATTTTATTTTTCTTCAAAACACTGTTATTCTAACACTATTTCGAAGAGGGGAAAAATGTAGACATCCGAATTTGACCACTCCCATATGATCAAATTCATCCCCTTTATTCATCTATTTTGCATCCCCCATCGACATTAATTAAATGATTTATTTAATTAATATTTCTTTTGTTCCTAAGGTATTTAATTTAAAAATTAAATACTTTACCTTTTGGCCCCTTCCTCTCTAAATTAAATAAATGCTTCAATTTATTTAATTTAGTCATTTGGCCTTTTGAATTTAAATGAATTTTAAATTCATCTTTTTCTCTCTCCTTGTCCCATCCTCCATAATCTCCCTTTAAGATGGATTAGTTTAATTAATCCATGATTAGGATGTACACACTTTTAATTAGGATTAATGTCACATCCTCCATAACTTGCAACTTTCCCTTAATCCTACATTAGCCTCTTTAATCACCTGTTTGCATAACTTTAATTGCATGATTAGGTCAACCTAATCCCTATGCCATTTATGGAATACCCTCAAGTCAACCATCATTAATGCTTTCTCCATTTAGACAAGGCAACCTCTTCCCAATGTGAATTAAAAAAATTCACATTTATTCCTCCAAGGCTTTTCTCTTCCCTATGTGGATTATTGAGGAATTTTAAATTCCTCATGTGTCACATTTCCCACATGGGGACAAGGACCTCCTTTATGAGGAGATTTTGTCCCAATCCCAAGGTACTCTAAAGTACCTCCACATCACCTTACCTCTTTACACCTCATTGACACTTGGCAAGATGTGAGGGCTTGTGAGTCCTCAAAATCCTATCCCTCCATTCCTTAGAGGCCTTTCCCCTAAAATTAGAGGATTTTTCCCTCTTTTGCCACAAAAACATTCACATTCAAGCAATCAAGCATTCAACTTTCAAGCTCTCACAACCATCCTCCATTACTGCAACTTTTGAGCTTGTTTTGCATCCATATTGTGCATCTAATCGCATACCCATCTTCACCATTGCACTCATCATCTCGTACACATAGTTTTATATCCATTTTCATGCTATTTTCCATTCAAAGGAGCACACAAACGATCGAATTGACAAGTCCAACCATTTGATCAACTTGGGAAAGGTAACATACTTTGTTTTGTATTTCATTTTGTTCAAGTTCAACTAGGTCAATCTTGAGGTGTTGTTGTGTTTCCCTTGCTTGCATTTTGTTTCATTTTGCATTTTAGACTAGGAGAAAAACACTGCACACAATTAGTATTATGATTTAAAATATTAAATAATAAGTTTGAATTATATTTTAGAATTGTAATAATTATGATTAGAATTATAATTTAATTAATAATTATAAAATTAAGGTTATAATTAATTATTTTAGTTATAATAACTCCATATTCTATGATCATTCTATTTTCAGCCTAAAGAGAGGTATAATCAGTTTCATGACTTATTAAGGGTATTTGAGGTCTCTTAAAGTAGGTCTTCATCATTGTTCATGTTCATTTAGGATCCTATTCTAATACAATTGAGTAGGGTTTCTTGGCATTATTTGAAATCTTAATCTTAGACACACTTAAGGTTAGGATCACACACACATTTCATGTTTCATATTTCTATTTATCATCAAGGTTTAATTACTGAGCTTGGGGTTTGACTAAGGCAAACCACTGTCCACCAACAAACAAACAATTTTTTTTTGCAAAATTTTGACAGATCCGGATCCGGGAGTGAGGATATCAAGTTACATGAAGGAATTGCAGGTCTTAGACTTCAATCTCATATTCAGAGTTTTTCAAAAAAGCCTACCAAGACCCATTCGTCATAGGGTGAATGAGTCTCTATTAGGGTTACAAAAGCAGCAACTTTTGACAAGTGCACAACATTTATTACCTTGAGATTCTCCAGGAAGTTTTTTGGTAACTTTTGTTTTATGTTAAATCTCCTAAACACACTTTGTAGATCTTAATTTGGAGTTGTTTTGTTATTTTTAATCTTTTTTCCCAAAGTGTTATTTGATCTAGACCCTCGTCCTACCAAAAAATGGAAATTTTTAGATCCACACCTTCGGTTGACTCACCTAAGGGTTGTTGGTTGATTCTTGGTGTGGATCTCATTTCCTAATGAATAGAGGAAAGATATGACCCTTTGTCCCTCTTTGGATCTACTTTTCCATTTTGGAACACACCTATTTTCTTTCATCACTATTTGTGAATCACCATTTCTATCCATCCATCAATCCTTTGAAGCTTTGCATCAATCTAATATGGATTAGGTGAACCAAATATTTTTGGAGTGTGAAATGTTATGTCTCTTTTGGTCAATTAGGGTCTTTCACCTAATGAAAAGAGATAGATCCCACACCCAAAATCTAGGTGGTTCATTCAAAATAATGTATGTATGACAAAATTATAACTAAATTCAATGGTCTAGATGCAGCTAATTGATAAAATTGATTGATTAGGAATGTAAAACTATTGAAATGCAACTTGTTTGAAAACACATTGTGATATGCAAAAAATACTTAGAAATGAATGCAAATTGCAACAAAAATGGATGAAACTAAAAGTGTGCACCTAAGATCTTGATAAAGACTATAAATTTCTTTTGGAATGCTATTGATCCTAATTTTTAAGCCTAGTGGGACTCATTCACCATTCTGGGTGAATCAGTCCTAATTCTGTGAAACTGTTTTAGAGCCCGTTTCAAACAAATGGGTATCCAAAAATGCAGAAAATCAAAATCAGGCCTGGAAGTGGGACTCATTCACCACCCATGGTGAATGATTCCACTTTTGAATTTATAAATATTCAAAGGTGGAAACAGGAGCCTTTGGTCTACACATACTGCTTCTTTAGGTGTCCAGTTCTAAAACTATTAAATTCGAGCTTGAAGGTGACTTTTGTTGATATTTTGCATTGTTCAATGAAGAGATGGCATGAACAACTTTGCAATGCAATATTCAATGGTTTCTAGGTCTCCAAGATTCCTAAATCTTCAAACACAAGAGAATAGAAAGAGAAATGTTGGATGTTAGGGCATGGTTTGCTTTGGTCTAATCCCTTTTAGGTAATTAAACCAAAATGGAGAAAAGAATGTAATGAAGCATGCAATAATGGAGTTATTACCTTTCCATGATGATTGATCTTGAATGTCTGTAGCAAAACATGAATAATTTTTCCTTTAAATTCTTTAGAAGCTATCTTGATGACTTGCAATGATGAAACCCTAACTTGCTTGACTTGAGGGAGAAGATAGATGATGAATGAATGATAAGAGATGTATGAATGAGTTATGAGATTAATGGGGGTTGAAATGGATGGAAAAATGCTTATTTATACACACTTATGCCCTAATAACCCAATAATACCTCATCACAGGCTGACATAAGGTCTTTTTGAATAAAAAATCGAAAGGAATTTTGAATTATTTTGAATTTGGAGCCAAGAGGGACTCATTCGCCACCCATGGTGAATGGGTCCCACCTTGGGCTTGTAAGTGGGTGTCGGGAATTAACTTGCATTGAATGTTTTTTGTCGGGTTTATATTAAAAAATACACTTAATTAAGTCTTATGAGTGCATAAAGGGGTCAAATAAAGCATAAGAAAGGTGTAAATAGTGATAACAAGCCTAGAAAAGTGTGAAATCTTGTTACAAGACTTTACAACACTTTAGAATAGGACTTGACAAGTGATGAAAAGGTTTTTTTAGGTGAATTATAATAAGAAGAGTCTAGAAATGTGTTACAACACTTCACAACACCTTCACAAGACATCATAATTTGAATGTTTAGGACCTAATGTGAATGAATAAGTTACATTGCAACATTAATTCTAAGGAAGATAATTCAAACATCACAAGAGAAAGACCTAAATAACCATGAAAATGTCAATGATCCATTTTTCTATGGTACATTTAGCCCCCACTTTAGTGAGAGGATGAACTTGCTTCAAACTCACACTAAAGTAGCCATGCACATCGAGAAGGATCCAAATGCACTTATGTTGTAAGATGGAATGATAGAAAATGATGATCAAGAGGGATGATCAAGCCCCTGGGATGAGAGATCCCTGTAAAATAAAACATAGAGACAAAATGAAAATAAAACCAACAGAAAAAGAAAAAGAAGGGGAAAGGAAAAGGGAAAAGGAAAAGTCCCGGATTAAAGCTGCCAATCATTTGTTCTGACTAATTTGTGAATTGGATCTAGGTTATTTAGGCTCAAAAAAAGAAAATGCATACTCATAAATTTGATAGAACTCTGCTGTGGTGGTTTACTTGGGGTAGAAGACCCAAAAGGTGTCTATACAGCTAGTTGGTATGCACTCACAACCACATAGGTGGCTATGGGGAAAGTCGTGCCATTGAATGGCCTTCCCGCTCAACCATATCAAAGTTATACCTCCTGATAACATTAACAAGGCACCACAAGGGAAAATTTCAGTTTGTGCTTCATGATACAAGCAAAGCTTCGTGTCTTAGGGCATCATGAGAACAAAGCGGATAATTTTACAAGCATGCAAGTTGTGTTATGCAAGGTGGCAAAGATGTAAAATGCAAAAATGCAAAATAAATGTTCAAATGAGTCTTGCTTAGTTCATGCAAGGTCTATAACTTAGGGAACATTGTGTCTAATGTCTCCAAGAGGGGACCAATCAAAGAATAGAATATTCACAACTTAGGGGATGTAGTGTGTCGCTTCAAGCCACTAAGAGGAATGTAATATGCTAAGATAGATCACACTTATATGAAGGACATCACACCCATTTTCATCCACAAAGTGAAAAATATATTGTATGAAGTGACAAAGCCGCACTAAGAACCAAGAATGCGAATGAAATGATGCGATGTATGCCCCCACTTTAAAGGAATTGCTACACATGGATTCTATGAACAATTCTTTAAAAGTACTTGAGAAAGGAAAAGAAATCTTGAAAAAGAAAACAAGACATGAGAATACAAGCAGGAAAGCCCTATACTAGTCATATGTTTCAAGTAAAAGTACCTTCCTGTAAACAAAAAGAGGAGAACAAAATAAAAGGAGGGTTGCCCCATAAAGGGAATACATCAAAGGCTACATAAGGGATCTATGGATTTGATTAGGTGTAATCCATTCTTTTAATGTGTTTATGAAAGAGCTTGGAACTTTCATCATTCCCCCAAAGCACATAGAGAACTAGAAGAATGACACAAAGAAGAGGCTGAAAACAAAGAAAAATAAAGTCTGTTTTGGGTCAACATGGAAGAGACATTGTGGTCTCAATGCTTTGCATCGTCCCCAAAAGTTAAAAACAAGCGAAAAGAAAATAAAAGGTAAAAAAGAAAAGGAAAAGTTTTTGGGTCAATAGGAAGGAGACATTTCAATCTTAATGCCTTGCGTCATCCCCAAAAGGAAAAACACAAGAAAAGATTAAAAAAGGAAAAGGGACCTTTTGGGTCAACATGGAAGAGACATAGGGCATCTCAACGCTTTGCATCATCCCAAAAAGGAAAACACAAAACAAAAGCAAAAATGAAAATGCAAAATGTATGACATATAGAAGAATAGAGGTACAAATAGAGGAAATGGACAAAGAGAGAACGCCAAACACACATTGCGGGGGAACACGATACGCACATGCAAGCACACCAAAGAAAAGAAAAAAGAAAATGTTGGAAAGTGTACTATGGGATGATAGGATAATAGTCGGTGTCAGTGAAGTGATACTTGTTCAATATGTCCTTCAATGTACGACATTCATCAATTCGGTGTCCAAGAACATGATGATGTTTGCAATATGGTATGTTAGATTCTTTAGGACGAATGACCAACCTATTCGAAGCTAGTAAGAGCATAAGACGTATGTTTAGAAGCATTTGCAGTTTCCTTTCACATTCAGGTGGTGGATGGAGAGGAAACTTTAGTTTCTTTAATTTTTAAGGTCATTTTCATTTACTAGTTTCTCCTTTTTCATGGATGGAAGGAGGAAGAGGACCCGTGGGGATCCTAGCATCCTTGTCATTAGAATCAGGTAATGGTTTTTCACATGAAAGGGGGACATTCAAGTCAGGAGGAGAATTAAAGATTACTATACCATCATCTCGAAGTCTCCAATATTCAAAAGGAGGCTTGTTGTCATGAGGAGGATCTTTATATCCTAATCCTATTGTGTTTTCATTTGTTGGTCTTTGTTCCAAAAGTTGGTGAATTTTATGCTCATTTGTTGTGTCACAACCTTGTTTGCTTAAGATAGTAAAGCCTTTTTCATATGTTTCTTCAAGGTTGATTGGTGTGTTTGTAATTGTGTTATTATAAAAGGGTTGAGGATGTGGTTGTGTAGAGGAACTAGGTCCACCTGTGGGAGGGAACTTAGCCCCTTCAGTCGTTTCAGGATGTAAATAACCAAACATGTCAGGAGGTGGAACAGTAGGAAGATCTTGTGACTTCATGGATGGGTAAAAGGTTGCAATGGCTTCAAGGTTGTCAAGGCATGAATTTAAGAACTTGATCATGCTATCATCATCTTCTCCAATGATGTCTATAGCACGAGGAGGACATTCATTTGGAGTTAAAGGAGCATGAGGACTAAACACTCCACATCAAATCCAACACTAATCCCCCAATGGGATGAGGTTTGTAATTATTAATTAGGCTTTTGAATTAAGTTAGCTTTGATATTTCATATTTTCCTTAAGCTTTTTTCAGTATTTGCAAGAATTTCATTGGAATATGACTTAATTAGATCAATTAATTTGTTTCTTAGTTGATTACTAGCCTAATTGTTTTGATTAATCTCCCATGCTTACAAGATAATGTCGAGAAGGTGGTGCAAATAAATCCAACGCCTAGTTCTTGGGAAGAAGGAGAAGACCTCCATATTCAATTTGAGAGTCAGTGTTGTATGCTTGCCTTCGCTAAAAAGGACTAGGAGGTTGCAAAGAAATACTAGGAGGCACACCTTGCTAATTTGAAGGTACATCTTATAAGGGTATTTAACCCTCTGCTAGTTAAGTTGTACATTTTTGCTCTGTATATGCAATTTTATAATTTTAATGTACATATGCGGAAGTAGCTAATGGTGTTGTGGTACAAGTTTTGTCATTTTTGATGGATAACATAGTTAGTGGGAGCCACTTTGATGTAAATATTTCACTAAGGGAAAGATTGTTGGAGAAGTGCGTTGAGTATAGAAGAGAAGTGTATTTTTTGGTACCCTTTGCCCTTGATGTCAAAGTGGGTGTAGTTTTGGAAGAGTGTGTTTCCATCAATAACAAAGGGGGATATTGTTGGCAACATGAGCATGATGGTGTATGGATGGTGTATGGTGTTTTCATTTATGGAAACCTATTGTAGAAATGTAGAAGTGTTGTTTTGGAGTAGACTAAGTGTTTTGGAGAATTGACTAAGTCCTAGTGTGCATATTCAGTGATCAAAGGAACAATTTTGTGGTCTGCATTACTCCACAATGCATCATCTTGTCATGCATTTTTGAGGTGTTGAAGGATTCTACATCCAAAGTTTCAAGGTTGTATGCCTTTCGTAGTTGAAGATATTGTTGACAGTGTATCGGGCTTAGTAATGGAAATGTTACAGGTGCAAAGTGCATGTTGAAATGCTATGCATTCCACCACGAATGGATATTATGTTGTGCAATTTTGAGGGAGTGTTGGAAGGTGTCAAAAATAAAATTTGTGAGTTTTTATAGCTTGAAAACAATGATGAAAACTTATGTAACTTGGCAAAATTTCTCCTTTGATCAAATTTTAATCCTTCTTCACCTGTAAATCTACACATCCAAAGAGAGAAGCAAAAAAAATGTTTTTTGGGTGAATGGGGGTTTGCCTTGGTCAAACCTTGATTTGGTAATTAAACCTTGATAATGAAATAATGACAAAATGAATGAATTGATGAATGGAAAAAGCTTGTTACAACTCACCAAACCCTTAATGGCTACCCTTAGAGGACTAAAGTTAAACACATCACTCTAAGGCTTGGATCTTGCATGAATTGAATTGATTGATCAATGCTTGAATGCTTGAAACCTACATCACAATGTTAGCTCCAAAACATGACATGAACACAAATGGACTTTGACATGATGATATGATCTTGATTGTTGTTGTATCTATGACTAATAAATATGCTCTTCAATGCTCTTGACAATAATAGTTGCTCATATAAAGTTTTCCTCTTGCTTGTCGATGTTGAATTGATAAAATAACTATGTATTTATAGGTGTTTATCTAATTTCCCAAAAATTAGATTCCAAAAGCTGACATTTGAAAATTGAATTTGAATCATTAAAATGATACCAAAAACATTAAAATTTGGGTCCTAGTCCACTTAAAGGGAACCCATTCACCCTTGGGTGAATGGGTCCTAGGACCTAAGTCTAGGACACTCAGTTTCAAAGGTGATTTAATTAATGTTGGAAATTGTTTAATATAGGTTTCCCTTTCAAAAAATGGGAATAATAAGGATTTTGAATACATATTTGGAAAATTAGGAGCTTAATTAAGTCCAATTAATTAAGGGGATGCAAAAAAAGCGTGAAATTGTAAAGGTATACAATTTCCTACACTATATTTATCACTCACTTTAGTGAGAGTATGAACTTGTGCTCAAACTCACACTAAAGTAGATAGATATACATCAAGAGAGGTGTTATAACTATAAAAAATTGATATTTTCACATGTTGATTTTACTCATAATCCTCTAAGTGAGTCCTACCTTTGATGCATTTCCCTCTCTTCGTGCATATTTTCTCCATATTTTTCCATATTTCCCCTTTGAATCCGTTGTGTCATGCATTTTTGCATTCTAGTTCATATCGGCATAGGTATCCAAATGTCTCCCCGACCTGTGTATGTTTCACTATTTCTTGTTGCAGGTTGTCGGTTAGACATTTCTCTTGTGTTGGCGACTGCGGAGGTTTCTATCAGTGTTTGTCTTGGCGGTCAGGCTAATGTTTCGCCAAATTTTGGATGTCTTAGCGATGAGATTTAAAATGGTTTTCTATCGGCAAAGGGTTTTACTTTCGGCACAGTGTCACAACGTGTTTCTATTGTTATGCCGACCGGTGGTGGAGGATTTGATCTTTCATTAAAACTAAGGTGCCTTCGGTATAAGTCTTAGCGAGTACATATGGATCTTTCCGATGGAATGTAACGTGAGCCTTTGTCGGTGTATGTTTCTCTTTCTCTTGGCAATCTATGATGTGCTTCAGTTGTTTCGGTGTAAATTTTTACTCTATGTAATGTCTTGCCGAGGGATAAATGTTATAGCGACATAACAAAAGGGGTAAAAGGTATGCTTTCAGTATGACAAATGGCTTTCGACGTAGTGTCTCACTGACTGTGGTTGGCTATATCGAAATGTAAGAAAGGTATGGGGCTACTCCTAGACTTTGATGTAACAATTGGAGTATCACAATGACTTGAAAGTAAATGATTTTTTCGGTGAAGCTTGGTCTAATCTTTGAGACGTCTCCCCGAAAGCGGTAAGCTACGGCGATGGTGATCAAAACAAATGGAGTTTTCGGCGTGAGATATCCTTGTGTCTCACCGAGTGAAAATGAACATAATAGAGATATGATCTCTATGAGCATGATGTGGTCTATGTGACTTCTTCCCGAACGGGTGTTGTCTTGACGAAGGTGTATTGGAAGTGTATCTCGGTGGGAGTGTTGGCGACCTGTGAATGGTAAAAGACCCTCTGTGTAGCCCGATGAATTCTGCATGACGTCTCACCGATATCATGGGGGTTATAGCGAAACAAGAGATTACTACATGACTTCCGTATAACCAACAGGTTGCTATAGCGAATATGAAAACAAGATACAAGCAGAACGATGAACGTTTGAATTGCCTTCGGCATAGGTTATGATATGTCCCGTTGACTCCCTCGTTGGTAAAAAATAGAAATTCATCACTGTGGCCAACATGAATTTGAATTGGTGACTATTGTTGGCCGACTTGATTAGAGCTCAATTTTCATGCTAGGCCGACATGATGTTTTATTTTGATATTTTTCTCATGCTGGTGTATGTATAAGCATGATGTAGTTGTTAATTGATATGACCAGAGATTAGATTTTTCGATACACTGCAAGTAGATACATTCGAATAAAATTATCAGACCAAAGGCTATTGTTGCATGATTTTCACAATGGAGGTATTTATGAGATTTAGTTGATGTTGCTGCATCTTTCTGGGGTCAGTTATTTGTTGAATTAAATGAAAAATATTGCTAAGTTATCTCCATGATTGATTTTTCTGGTTATTTAAGTTGACATAACAAGTTTATGTTTGATTTATCAATACACATTTGTTGTATTCGTGTGATTAATCAATTGGTTCTTTCAAGTAAAGATTAAATCCTTTTTATTGATCACAGTAATCAGAGAAATTCATTTTGGATCATTAAATTAGAACTTAGTAGTCACAATATTGCATGTTCATACAAGTTATGAATAAATCATATGCTAGATAATTTGTATCTCATCCAAAGAGTGTTGTTCATCTTGATCTCATTTGACTCCGCCTACCCAACAAGGCACTAGTCTCTGCACTTCACTATTTGAATCCATTCCAGTTTCTTTATATCTATTAATTAAGCATTCTAGGATTTAGATCAGAAGGTAACTATCAAGTTTGGTTTCATTTGTTCACTGTCATCTGCCATTGTGGACAAAGCATTTCAGAAGGATAATCACAAGTTAAGTCTGCACTATTCAGAAAGGTACACCCACCCAGGTCTACAACACCTAAAGAGTAGAGGGTCGAGTTCTCTTGACCTTGTCTGTTACCCTAAAGCGTATCAAGAGATTGGCAGCCTCTTGAGGCATTCAACCTGCATTTTTGAGAGCTAACAAGAGGTCCAAGTGCACAAAATGTCAAAGAGATAGAATGACCAAGATCAAGGAGGTGACCAAGCCCCTAGGATCTAAGATCCCATGGAAAACCAACATAAGGACAAAGGGACACACAAAATATGTAAGATACAAGCAACAAGATAAGATACATAAGCATAAAATATCAAATCTAAGGAAAAAGGGGATGAATTAGCAAGTTGCATTATGCCATGCCCATCAAATACACTCACAAGGATATAACATCACTTATAAAACACATGGATCCATTGGATAGCAAGTTGTGTTATGTTATGTGGCCATGAAAATATGCTCACAAGGGCTAGTGCAGTCTGGTATACACTAGGTGAGCCCCCAAGGATAGATGAGAAACACACACTAGGTCTACAAGGAGTGTATCCATACAAATATGCTTCACAAGGCTATCAAGCTGCATTATGCTAGGCACTCATGGAATAAGATAAAATTGCTTCACAAGGCTAGCAAGCTTCATTATGCTAGATACTTATAAAAAATGATCAAGATGCTATGTCAGCACTACACTAAGTTCAACCTCTATGAACAAAGTGAAGCAAGAAATGCCAATGCAAATGTAATAATTCCAATGTTTGCTCCCACTTTAAAAGAATTTCTAAACACCATGCTATAAGAAATTACTTTAAAGTAGAAAATTATATATGCCAATTGATTAAAGGGCAATGAGAGCTTAGTTAGAAATCCCTATGCCAAACATATGTTTCAAAATAAAGTTGTGTCATGAAAAGGGGGTTGCCCCAAAAATGCAATGTTAAAGGTAACATAGAAAGAAAAGAAAGAAGTATGTCACATGTGAGCCAACCTAAGGGAGGTCATTCACAACACAAGATTTCTCATTATATATACATGGAAGGCAGTCAAATAGATAAAAGGGGCAACAACAAATGTCCTACTAGGACAAGCCTACCTAACCCCTTACCCCCAAAGTGTAAGGGAAAAAGGTGAGTTGAAAATGGATGATGATATGTTGCTCCTTACAAAAGGAAATACGATTGCATAAAGCCAAGTTTATACCCTCATGGATGGTAATGAGTATGTTATGATACTACAACTATCACATGGCAAGGAGCATCAACTAATCATATTTGCTAATTAAATGACGATAACTAAGACCTCTAGTTTTTCTTGTGTGTTAGGCTCTATAGAGACATGGATACCTTGTTCTCTCATCTCACATCCTTTCCCATTATAGCTAAATTGTTTCAAGAGCTCATAACCTCTTCCATAATTTTGTTTTTTATCTTTTGAGGAAGGAGGTTTGTTATGATCACTTTCATTGTATGTGCATGTATAATTCTTGTTTTCCTCTTATTTGCTAAAGGTTGTGGACTCACATGCTTTTGATGACTCAAAATGTGTGGATATTATGGAAACTTATTTCTCTTTCCTTGATTTGTGTGCAATCTTGTATTCTCCCATGAATGTAGGTATAAAATACAATGAACCCTAATCATCATTCAATAGTTTCGTGATAGATGACAAACACTTCTCTTCTTCTTCTTGTACTGATTCCACTTTTGTAGTTGGTGTCAATGTTCTAAGAGGATTTGTCATTCATATTATAGTTTGTAAATAACTCTTAGACTTAGGATTGGATTTTATCATGTAAACCTTGTGGTAAGTGTACTTCACTAAATGATGTAACGTTGAAGTTCCCACATTATCAAAACCATGAATGGACAAGTTATCTGGTTGAATATTGGTCTTGTCCACTCCAATTTTATCCAAATATTTACACTACAAACATTGAGTATTGAACCATTGTCAACCAAGGTCTGAACCTAATCCCAAACTTGTTAATGACAACCACTATCATCAATGCCTCATTTTGTTTCTACATTTCCAAAGGGGGTAATTCACTTTGATGAAAGACAATGTCTAAGTTGACTGAGTTCATACCTTGAATTAGGGTTGATACATCGTTTGATTACACACTAGGAGGGATAATAACTTGTTGTAAGGAATTTTGGAGCATGCCATGGTAAAGAGATGATGCTTGAATCAAATCCCACAAGAAAACCTTAACAAGAGTTTTGTGAAGTTGTTCTACAAGGTCATATTCTTTACCACTACGTATTAGATATTAGGTGTAGGTGGGAGGTATGATTGAGGAAATGGAATGGATGTCAGAGTTTATCTTTGTTTTTTATTGTTTCTAGTGTTATATGTGTGAGCTATAGTATGATAACTTGGTTGCTATGAAACATTGCTACTAGTGAGTTGTCTTGTAAAATTTAAGATATGGCTAGGAGGTTTTGGTTGCTATTGTGGTGGTCCTATGATAAGAAGTGGCTTAGGAGATGACTTGGGAGGTCCAATAATTAGAGGAATCTTAGGAGGTCCAATAATTAGAGGGGGCTTAGGAGGTCCAATAATCAAGGGAGATCTAGTGGTCAATTGTGCATTCATAACCTCGGTGGATTGGACTTCATGTTGATGTTATTCTAACAAGGGGGATTTAATGTCACCTTATCATCTTCATCTAAGGAAGCCACCTTACAATTTTTTGAAAGACACGCATTAATGGTATCATCCTCTTGCACCAGAAACTCTTCACAAGTAGGAGAGGTTTCAAGAGAGGAGCAAACAAAATTCTCATGACACTTGGATCTTCTAACGCCAAGACACATTCATCACAAGTAGAAGAGGTGTCAGGAAAAGAACAACTAGGATTTTCATGATTTTCAATGCTTGCATCCTCTTGTATCCAATCATTCTCACAAATGGGAGAGATATTGGGAGATGAATAAAGACTAGGCAAAGTGATATTAGGTTATGTATCAATGGTCTCATCCTTTTATCCAACAATGTCTTCCCAAGTAGGAGAGGTAGGGGAAGAGAAACAAATATGATTCTCATAACGCTCAATGATTGGTTCCTCTAACACCAAAATGTCTTCTTCACAAATAGGAGAGATATTGGGAGAAGAACAAACTTGATTTTCATGATTGTACAGGATTGTTTTCTCTTTCACTAAGCTAACCTCATTCATAGGAGGGGTAATGGGAGAGGGATCAATGAAAAACAAGAAAAGAGGGGAAATAACTTCATATTTGTATGCTTGTAAGAAAAAATTCTTAGAGTACTCAACAAGATTTGAAATAGAACATGAAATATAATAACAAGAGTTTTTTGTAATGAGAACATTATCTAACAATTGTCCTACAGATTTGAAATACAACAATTTTCCCAATTTTCAAAAAATCAAGCAAAATGACACTTTTCTTACACATATAATAACTATTTTTCAAAATTTAGAAGTATAGATTTACTAGCAGAAACAGAAGGAAAACACATAGACATAACTGTATGCAAAAGTTTATCAAGACACCTGCACATGGACAAGTTCACCACTGGGCAAATGAGTCCTTGCACAAAGGTTTTAAAAACTAAAATCTAATTTTCTAAGTTGTTGTTTATGTTCACTATTTCAGGGTGTAGAATATTTCCACTGTGACAAATTTTCTAGAATTTTTTGATTAATGTGAATGCAATTTGATGACAAAAAGTGAACAAAATGACAACTTTTTGAATGCAATTTTGATTGAATTTTCATATGCAAATGACTAAAAGACAATTTTTAATGCAACTAATATGAAAAATGTATGCAAGATGTATGCAATATTTTTGAATTTTTATGGTTTTGACTGATGCAAAATGCAATTTTGAAACCCTAAATGAGATACAAACAATATCATGCAAGACCTAGATCAAGGGCTTTAAGGATATCCAAATCAAAAAATATGATGTACAATGTCAAGTTCACCAAAATGAAACATAGAAGAGAGGAGAGGCAGGATGAAAAGGTGGGAAAAGGATGGTGTAGGGGTGTCCACCTAGTTTCACACACACTTTCCCAGTTTCATTAGAAAGAGAGAATATCACAAAGGGATAGGATTGACTTTCAACCTTAAGGTGATCCAACCCTATTTTGGACCTTGGATCTCTGCTTTCTTATGACATAAATGATTGATTTGCAATTATTTAAAGTGCATAAACTAAATGAATTATATGACCTAACACTTGAAATGCAAAGTTCTATGATAAAAAAATGGAAATGACAAGTTGTAGGCAAATCTTAGAAGGGTCTGATGGTGTGCATCTTTCATAAAAAGTGGGTTTTAGGGCCTATAGCAAGACTGGTTTGCCCCTAGGCGAACAGGTCCTTGACTAGGGCTCCAAAATCAATTTTTATATTGCTTTGATGTCGGATCTAAGCTTTTGATTTCTCCAGGTTGTTAGAAAGCTAAAAATAAAATCTATAAGTGAGTTTCCATAGCTTGACAACAATGATGACAACTTATGCAACTTTGTAAAATTGCTCCTTTGATCAACTTTCAATCCTTCTTCACCTGTAAATTGTACATACAAAGAGAAGAAAAAATGTTTATTTTTGGGTGAATGATGGTTTGCCTTGTTCAAACCCCGATTTGGTATTTGATAATGAAATAATGATAAAATGAAGGAATTGATGAATGAACAAAGCTTGTTACGACTCACAAAATGCTTAATGGTTGCCCTTAGAGGACTAAACTCAAACACATCACTCTAAGGCTTGGATCTTGCATGAATTGGCTTGATTGATTGATGCATGAATGCTTGAAACCTACATCACAATGTTAGCTCCAAAACATAACATGAACACACATGAAATTTGACATGATGATATGATCTTGATTGGTGTTGTAGATGACTAATAAATTTGCTCTTCAATGCTCTTGAAAATAATATTTGCTCATATAAAGTTTGCCTCTTGCTTGTTGACATTTTTGATATATTAAGTTGCATTTACAGGGCACAATACCCTTTACACATCAAGCCCAAAGGGCCAAAAAAGATTAAGTCCAAAACATTAAAACATCAACCACCAAAAAATAAGATACAGAAATAGCGAACCGACAACCGATAAACAATGACCCAACAAAACAAAACATAGAAGCAACAAACTAACTATCTATACCCTCCCATTTCTGTATGAAGAGGTTAATAGCATCCTCCCCAATCTAGTTGGGGCATCCTCCATAGTCTTCTTGTCCACTTCTTCCTTGAGCACAACAGAAATGGTACCAGCAGAACGATGGATCATTTTGATGGTGAACCGGGTCAACCCAACGAATCTCCTTTCGAGTTTATCCATCTACTCTAGCAACTTGCTATAATTGTCCTCCTTGTCCACATTCTTTGCATTAACCTCCTCTGTGGCTCTAGGGTCTGAGGAATGGGTCGTAGAATCTTCTTAGAGCATCTTGTTGAGGTTGGAAAAATGACTAGGTCCTTTCACAAATTCCTTCTCCTCCTTCCTCTTGCCTTTATAGTTAGACTGCTCCTCATCATTAGAAATTTCATTCATCGACACTTTCTTACTATTTTTTGCTAGTCTGTGGGATCTCCTGATGTTGGTATTCACCACCCCTGTATCCACAATAGCAACCAAAATGGTATCCCCCTTATAGTATTTACCCACATTATTCTTCCCTTCGCTATCTGTGGCCGACAACTCCACCTAACACTTACCCTCTTCCTTAACTTTTTTCCTAGTTGTAGGTTTGTTATCTGTCTTATGGGGAGCAATTTTGAGCTTGCAAATCCCGACCACCGCTTTCAACTGAGCAATCCCCGCACCACCCTTCTTTTTCTTGGCAGGAGGTTTAGGCTTAGGGGTTTCGGTGATCATTAGGGGGGTTTTCCTTTTAGGGCCCTTAGACTTGATTGAGGAGGGATTCGTAGTGGGTTGGTTAAGGGGTTCAAGCTCCTGAATACGAACATCAGAAATAGGTTTAGGTGGATAGAGAGCCAGATGAAAATGATAAAGCCTCAGGATGAGGCCTTGGTGGAGCGGAAGGGGGCATTTCATTAGGGTTTTGGGTAACAGTGTCCAAACACTTCTCAACATAATTATCCAAGTTAGTAAGCAAGAAAAGAGGAAAACTTAACAACATTTTGTGAGGAAGATGATTGAGAAGAGGCAGATGGTAATAGTAAAACACTTTATACCTACCTTCTAAGGTCACATACTTCATAATGGCCAGAAAAACTTGGTCCCAAGGATGAGGGAGCACATCCTTTTCGAAACTCGACTAAGCCTTGATCGATTTTTCATTTTCTTTGAAAAAGCATTAAGGCTTTCATTAGCCTGGGTCTTGGTGTGTTTAGTATACTTCTTTCCACTGCATGAAAGCCTAGTTGCCTAAGTTATGACATCCTCATTGACCTTGAAAGAGATACCTCCCATCGTAACCCTCCTATCTTTCTAAGAGCTTGCAAACTGAGCTGACATCCTCACATCATGTCCCACTAAACACTCCATCAATGGGGCCAACCCACCTTTGGCACAAATATGCCAAACCAGGGGATCCTTTCAGAATTCCTCGCAGTTAACCGGCTCCGTCCTCACCCTGTCACCACTCATTTTGCCACATTTCACTCTGAGATACCAGTAATCTTGCAAGAGAAAAAAATTAAAATGTCTGTCAATATGAAAGGTCACCCAAAAAATGTTGTTTTTAAGCCAGCCAAGATGATGTTGAGTAATTAAGTCGATCTACAGGTTACACATGCCAAATGTTATTTCCAAAGAGGATATATTTGTCGGCCCATAATTGAAAATCTTAAGACACCAAAGGCTTAGGTTGCGAAAAAATGATGAAAATGATGGGTTTACCCTTCAAATTGTAATTGCACAAGTACCAATGCCAAATGGTCATGGGGCCAAATATAGAAATCCCTAAGTGTCTATCCTTTATTCTATTAATTTTTTTTAGCAATGTTGAGAGGACTCCTAATGACCTCCACATAACAAGAAGAAGTCATATCAAAATGAGAAGCCCACCATAATAGGAATTTGAAATTGATAGTCTGTATGGATATGTTGAGGTTATGATAAGACCGCATATTAAAGTTGCGCATGGCCCAACCAATCTTAACCGTTAACCCGAGGTACTCACTATCACCTCTCATAATTAGCTCCATAGCCACCTCCTTCACCTAATTTTTCAAAAGTTACCACATATTTAACACCTCATCATCCTTCTTCATCCACATCACCCTAGGTACAAGTATGTGGACAACCCATAAAGCCATAAAAGAAGCATAATTAGTTATCATCATGGGTAACAACGGTGCCCTGTTACTTAAGGATGATATCTTGTATCTTTAGTGGTAAGCTCTCAATACTCCTCCAACACCTAAAAAAGCTCCAAGATTAGCTAGAGCATCAACAACTTGATTTCACTCACGAAAGATGTGAGATAAGATCTTCATATTAAGCTTCGAAACCAAGTGATTTATGTCTAATAGGATATCTCTAGTATTCCATCCCAGTACCCAAGTTTGATAGAATCAATCACTGATATGGAATCCCCTTCTATATGCAGTTTCTTTATCTCTAGAGTAACAACTAACTAGACGCCCTTTAACAGTGCTCTGGCTTCTACAGTCATGGAGGTCTGAGTACCAATACCCCCCGAGTAACCAACCACAAAGTTACCCCTATAATCCCTGATGACACCCCCAATGCTAGCCCTTCTAGGGTTCCCCTTGGCCACTCCATCAAACTTGAGTTTGTGTCATCCCCTATCTAAGGGTTTCCAAACCATGTCCCATCTAGCCTGTGCCTTAGAGTTATCAAAGGAGTTGATCTCCAATTTCTTGTTCTAAGCTTTAGTCATCTTGATCTCCCACTCTGTAGTAGCTTTTTCTGGGGTTTTCCTAGTGCAAATCAAAACATATTTAGAAATAAGCCTTAGTCAAATGCCAAAAAACCTCCTTAGGACTCATCTCAATATTCCTAAAAATCTGGTTATTTCTCTCTTTCCACAAGCACCAACATACATGATGAGGGGGACCTAGTTCCAAATATCTCTAGGGATAGGATGTTGGAAGGGACCAGACCAAACCAAAATGAAGGATTTGATGTCCCTACCCATAGTCCAGTGGGTCCCTAGCTTCTCAAAGGCCAGATCCCATACTCCAGTAGCAAACGGGCAATGTAATAATAAATGATCAACAAACTCTTCATTGCTTTTACATAACAAGCATCTATTCAGGATTTGAAATCCCCTTTTCCTTAGGTTATCTTGAGTTAGCATCTTGTTATGACATGCCATCCACTAGAAGAAATTTATTTTAGGAATCACGTGTTGATTCCAAACTTGTCTCCAAGGTCCACTATGATCACCTTGGACCAACAACAGACTGTAAGTTGTTCTGACATAAAGGTTTCCCAACTGATCTTTGACCCAGTAGAATTCATCCTCAAAGTTGGATAGAGGGATTCTGGTCAAGGACAACAAATATTGCAATGTCTTGGCCAACAACAATAACTTAGGGGACATGGGGTAGAAAAGAACAAATTATTTCTAACGCCTAGCACCTGGCTGACCATGAAAGTAGTCACTGACAGACATACCAAAGAAAAGTTGAATAGGTCTCATAAGGTTCTTGAATCCAGAGTGCGATAAGGGGGAATCGAGCAGCCAAGGGTCCTCCCAAAATATGATGCAACTACTATTCCCAAGTTTCCATTTCATCCCAAACACGAGCAACCCCTTCACTCTACAAATGTTATTCCAAGCCAATGAACCGGTAGGGTGATCATCTGATGGAATTTTAATCATAGGTCTGTTGCAAAGATACTTAGCATTCATGATCTTACACCATTCCATTTTATTCCTTAATTGGTCCCATCCAACCTTAACAAGTAAGGCTTGTTGATGTTGAATTGATAAAATGACTATGTATTTATAGGTGTTTATCTAATTTCCTGAAAATTAGATTCCAAAAGACGACATTTAAAACTTGAATTTGAATCATTAAAATGCTGCCAAAAACATAATAAATTTGGGTCCTAGGACTTAAAAGGGATCCATTTTCCCTTGGGCGAATGGGTTCTTGGACCTAAGTCCAGGACACTTAGTTTCCAAGGTTATTTAATTAATGTTGGCAATTGTTTAATATAGGTCTCCCTTTTAAAAAACGAGAATAATAAGGCTTTGGAATGCATAATTTGGAAAATTGGGAGCTTAATTAAGTCTAATTAATTAAGGTGATGCAAATAAAGTGTGAAATTGTAAAGGTATACAATTTCCTACACTACACCTTTAAGTCATAATTATTGTGTTTCTCATTTTCCTTGACATTATCTATTTACATTATTTACTTGGTCCATTGTTTATGCCTTATAATTTGTTATATTTCTCCTATATTGCCTTCACCCTTATTTTGTCTCTATTACACTAATAACATTTTCCATTTACACACGCCACTTTGCTTGCACTCCTTACTTAGGGGTATTTATGGATGCTATGTTCCTAGCTAAATAATAATTTTTCTCCCTTTGGGGCTGACACACATATACATCTTATTTATATTCATGTCACACTTGCAAATTCATATTCTTATATCTTATGATATATATGCTACTATTCATATTACATGTTGAATGCTACTTCCACTACGTTTCATAAATCTTTTGCGTTACTCCCATAGTTATTTCTTACACCTTTATGCATATGTCATCCTCACATTTTTACATCACATATGACATGTTTATCTTATTGTACCGGCTTGATTACATTTGGCATAAGTCTATGTTCCTTTCACCCATGCTTGTTGTCATATTGCATACAACATTGAACAAAATTTTTACACATGTTTTTATTCGAGGTCATGTTATCTTTTACAATGAATTATTATGCCATTTTCACTTATGTAATATGTTATATGTCTATTTCAAATTAATATCTTACACCATATTTATTACATCATTACTTCATACTTATTGTAGAGTCTAAACTAGTGTCTTGTAAACTTGGTGGAAATCACACAATTCAAAGGAATGACCTAGCTGAAAATCCCACTCAACATTGCAAAGACTTCATTAAATTGTCAACCAGGGCTTGTAAACTTGTGATGGCATTGGCACTATATGTGCTTTCAAAGACTTGAGACTACCTAGGTTATCCTATTAAAGGTATTTTACTTGCTGGAAAATCACATGTAATAGTAAAAGAAGTAAATTGGTGCTGATGGCTATGGGTGCCTACAACATAATTTGTAGCTAAACTGCTATTAACAAACAATTATTGAAACTGACTCAAAACTACTCAAAATTGATAACTGAACCTAATCTATCCTCTAAAGTACTACAAGTCAATTGAATGCATTCATGCACATGAACAATCATTATTGATAATCATAATATGAGAATCTATTTTAACTTACATGCAATTTATGAAGTAATGACTAACATAAATAGCTGCCAAACAGAAATAGAACAATTATAAATGTAACGAAAAAAATTACCTTGAGTGGCCTGCTCAAGTGGTCATCTTCACTTAAACTAAAACCAAATCTAAATCTTCAGATTCTATTCAACCATATCAACTTGAAATTCATTCATCATGCATTCCAAAAGATCACATGAAATCTTGCTCAAAGATGGTATTCAAGAAAACCATTTATGAGTAATCAACATGTCTGTAGATTACAACTAAAAATTAAGAAGTAATTGATAACAAATCCACCAGTATGAGATTAACTAACTAACTATACTAAAGACTCAACCACTAGCTATACATAGGCATGAGGGAGTTTATTCTAAACACAACTCTAAATTGAAATCATTAGCTACAACCCCCTATTTACCAAAGTGTGTAATTAAGATTGAATTTTTTCAAACTGCAACTAGAAAGAAACAAGAGTTTAAATTAGGATTAAAACTTTGCAAAATAGATATGCACATGGAACACATAATCAGTTATCCAAAATCCTATCAATAAAATAATTATTCTTCTCCAACACCTTATCAAATGTCATAATGATGCACGACTAACTCCATTAGGTGTCTCCACACAATAGTTATTACACTCAGCTTATTTTGGCACTTCCCTTGTTTCGCTATCCAAGACCTCCTTTGGCTACAAGCTACAACTTTCAGTTGCTGTGGGCTACAATGTCTTCTTGGGCTGCAAGAGGTTAATCCACAAAACACATACACAAAGCTAACTACCATAATTAAACACAAAATTCTAATCACATTTCATACATATCCACATATAAATCATGCAATGCTACTATATCATAACTATATTTCCATTACTCTAATTCAGGTCCAAGGTTATATAATAAGCATAAAAAGATAGCATAGCATAGGAATATTTCTAAAAGGATTGTCTGATAATGTCTGTAAACATGCATAAAAACATCAGGAAATGGACTAATAAATGAACTCATCACTTATATCATACACAAAACCTATCACACTACTCTTGCATGATACTTTATAGTTCTCTTACTTACCTTTATACTCAAGGGTGAAGTTGAGGGACATCTTTGTTCCTCATCACACAGTTTTTCATGTTCATAACTTTTTATTTACACACTAGAACAAATACATTGACACATGTGGGAATTACACTTTTCACTCTCGTCAAATCATTTCCATATGGGTGTATGCACTCAATTTGAGTAGGGCATATCATACACATTACTATGCATGAATATATTATGGGGGCCGTACTAGTTCCAACTTCACAATAATCCTATATTTCATGATCTCATTCTTAGTTGCTACACAATCTCATATTTTTATAGATTATGGGGGCCACATTGGTTCCAAATCCATAAAAAAAAATCATATTTTCCTTTTTTAATTCATGATTGTGTAGATTTTAGGGGTCACATTGGTTACATCTCCACGACAACCTTGCATATTGTGATGCCTTTTTATTAGCTTTTGTTGGTTTAATTGGGGATAAATTGATCACATCCCCATGAATCCATCCTAGAATCAAACTTTTCATATTATTTCCCTCTGTTCTTGATGGATATTATGCTTAGCAAAGTTTAAATTTTGATGATTACATTTTTATGCTACTAATATGTAGTGTTTATAGAATCCAAGTGATTTCTTGTGTGTAGGTTTGGAGGCATTTATCTACCAAAGCATGGAAGAATCACAAGGAATTGTCCTACCATGTATCATTGGATTGTCTTGCTAATTTAAATTTTTATTTTCTTTAGTACACCATGCATAGTTCACATAGCTCACATGCATGCCAAAGTGGGAGAAAAATATAGAGGAGAAATGTGCATACCTTCCCTTTTTTCTCTTGTTTTACACTCTTTTGGTCTTGTCATAAATACAATCTCCTAAAGCTCATAAACTTTATAATTTGGTGTTTAAAAAATTATTTCTTATCTTTCCTTCATATGCTCTTGATTCAATTTTTAACATTTTATTAGATTTTGTTTGATTTGATCCTTTTAAGATTATTTATTTTGATTTTATTATATTCTTTATTTAATTTTATTTTAACTTAATTAAGTTTTAATTCCCTTCTTATCATTTATTGTTCTCTTCCCATCTCCTATCTTTTTTAATATAGTAATTTCTATAGTTTATTCTTTTATATTAACTTTTCTTCATCTCGATGATGAATCACAAAGTATGATCCATAACGTTAATGCCAAAATCTAGCTACTACACATCTAAATTTGGAAGCACTCTTCTATTCTCTATCATAGATATATAAATAATATGAACGTCATCATTCAACCATCAACCTATCTAAATCCCAAATGGTTTGCACCATCTCTCCTTAGAACCATTCCTATGCCTTATACTCGATTGCAATCACATATCTATCTCTTTAACAAGACTGATCCCATAAGCTTATCGTCCTAATTCAAGTATCTTTTCTCACTTTATTAAGTTGATACTTTCAAATACTTTGGCCAATTTCCTACTAGCTTGCATGCTAAATACTTCAAATTGAGCATGGGTGCTCTTGCATTTAAGGACATGCCCTAGGTTATTAGTACACCCACAAATCTAATGAGAGACAAAAGAACATCAAGATGAATTAAAACATTATAATCTTATTCACATTACATCAATACTTGTACAAGCAAATGCTAAACAATTGACTTATCATCTAAGCATCTTGGATTCTTTCTTGGCATATTTTTGAACTTGTTCATCAACAACTAGTCTTGATTTCTATCAAGGAAGTTGAAAGGATTTCCTCTAAATGCGCATTTCAACATCATTAAGTTTTAGAAACAAGTGAAAGCACACACAAACAATATCGAGGAGTAGAAGAGTAAGGGACATAACAATGCCAATAAGACTAGATCACACATGATCTTATCTAGAAGTAAATTAGACTTTTTGAATAAATTTGTAACAACTCATATAATGATTCAATCATTATATCTCTAATCCCAAATATTTATTATATTTTGTTATTAATCTATCATTGACTAACCATAATAACAAAATAATACTAAATGTTTTGAACCCTCTTAATTTCATATACATTTATAATTTCTAACTCTTTATTTGAATATAATTTCTATTTACTTATCACTATTCTAAGCCTAAACAAATGGAGGGTTGCTTTATTTCCTAGTTATTATTATGTACATAAAGGGTGAATTGCTTTTTATTTAAACTCCTATAATTTAGTTTTTCACTTTCTTTACCTGTCAAAGGCTGTAGAAGGTTTAGGTAAATGCCGATGGTCTAGAATGTGCGCTCAAAAGAAGCCGTGGGTGTAAAATCTCATTCATTCATTCATTATGCTTTAAAGGGCTTTTTTTGGAACCCTCGGTTGTGATAGAAGCCCTAAAACGATACATAAAAATCAATGAAAATTCGGCTGGCCGATATTTATGATATTTATTAATCGATATAATTGTTTTATAAGTCGATGAAGGCATTAGAGGTTCTTGGCATTTCTCATCTTGAAGCTCATCCTTTCAACTTCCAGGTTTGCGCCTCTGCAATACTATTGTCGGCTGAAATCTTTCAGCTGTGAAAACGTGAGCCGCAGCAATACCGCCGTACACTCACATTGGAGTTGATCTTGGGCAGTGGTTTCTTCACAGGTATGTAGCAGACGCTAGGGTTTATCCACAAGCATACTATAATATAATCCGAGGTCTTTTTGAAAGAAAACATCGATTTTGTGTGTTTATTATATTTTCTCAACTTTAATGAATCTGATCTGGAGTAGTAAGGGTTTGGGGTTTAGGTGCTAAGTGATGGAGTTTTGGTCTTTTTATTTTATTGCATTTCTTTTTGGGTCATTAATTTGAGTTTACTTATCCTATATGGTTTTATATGTATTATCTGTTAGAAATGTTGTATTTGGAGCTATTTGCTGCTTTTGCATGTCTTTCAGTTCGCCAGTTGTTTCTAGAGACAGAATTATTTTTGTACCTTGTATATTTGTTAGTTGGTTGTTAATACTGTATTGGGAGGCTGGTTAATCTTATTGAGAGTGACACGCTTCTGCTTTGATGCACTCCATTTTGACCTGTTGCTTCACGATACAAAGAGGTTTTGCTGACCTGTTTTCTTGGCTACACTTCTGCTGACGAGTGGTCGCTGTATTGCTCTTGTGAATTTTTATTTAACGTTCTCACTGCATCAATGGATTATCAAAGTTCTGTTCTAAAATCTATGTCAAGATTATAAGATATAAATGGGCATTTTACTTTATGCCCACGAATGTTTGACAGAGTTTTAGAGTGTATTTATGTATAGTTTTGCAGTTTGCATTCTATGCTCATGGGAAATCATGTTCTTTGTTATATTTTGTTTGCAATTTATATTTTGGGCTGCTGTGATTTTACTGGGACCATCAAATAAATTATACCACAACTAAAATGGACCTTATTAAATTATAGGCATATGGGCTTTTGTTGTTTTCACTCGAGAGCTTTTACATGAGAAGGAAATAGTCTCGGACAGATGAGTCTACAAAGTATATGTTCACATTTAAAAGAAAACTATTCACTCTTCTGTTGAGCATGCATGAATAAGATGTTATTTGGTCTGTTGAGGGGAGAGATGAGAGCAATTTAAACCACTGTATTAGTTTATTATTGAGTTGATTGTAGGGATTTTTGGAATTGTAAGTAGTCATTCGACATTTCTTTCTTCTGTTCCCACTGGCTGCTGCAGGTTGTATTTTAACTTAAGGTGCTAATAATGTATATCATTTGAAATCAGGTGAATACGCTTTTCGGTTGATTTTCCCAGGGAGGTCATGGGTTTTGACAATGAAAGTATCATTAATATTCAATCACTCCCGGGAGAATATTTCTGTCCAGTTTGTCGGCAGCTAGTTTACCCTAATGAAGCTATACAAACCCAATGCACACATCTCTACTGCAAGCCTTGCCTAACTTATGTGCTGAGTACTACTAGGGCCTGCCCTTATGATGGTTACCTGGTCACTGATACAGATTCAAAGGTATATATCTATTTAACACATTGACGATATAAAGTTCTCTTGCTCACTTCATGCCATGAATATTAATCCTATTCTAAACAGGCATTGCAAGAGGCAAATCCAGTCCTGGCTGATACTATTGGTCGCGTGCCAGTCCATTGCCTGTATCATAAGAGCGGCTGTACTTGGCAAGGACCTCTTTCTGAGAGCATTGCTCATGGTAATGGCTGTCAATATGGTTCATCCCCTGTTGTATGTAATAGATGTGGCACCCAGATTGTTCATCGACAAGTACAAGAGCATGCTCAGAATTGCCCTGTAAGTGATGCTGGAATAAGCTTTATTTACATAGTTATTCTTGATTCTTGAACATGTCTGATGATATATCATGCAGGGAACACAGAGTCAGGTCCCACAACAAGAAAGTGCTCCTCAGGCCCAATCTGCTGCAGTTGCTGCAGCACATCCCGAGCAGAATCAAGTGGTACAAGCTGGTGGTCAACAATATGCAGCACAAACAACCGCCCAAGTCACACAAGCTCCAGTTGCTCAACCTACTCCATATGGCACGGGGCAAGATCAACACCAGGGAATGGCTGTGCCACAAACTGCTACGCAAGTTTCTGCTACTGATCAGTGGTATCAGCAACAATATCAACAGTACTACCAACAATATCCTCAGTATGACCAATATCAACAACAATACCAACAATATGACCAGTATCAGCAGCAAGTCCAGGCTCAACTGCAACAGCAGGTTCAGCCTCAGGCACAGGTGCAAGCGCAGGTGCAGGCACAAGCACAGGCACAGCTTCAGGCCCAGGTGCAACCACAAGGTCAGCCCCAGCCACAAACTCAGCATCATCATCAGCCCCATCCTCATCCCCAGCCTCAGCCCCAGCCTCAGTCTCAGCCTCAGCTGCAGGCCCATGCCCATGCCCATCCACAACTACAGCCTCAAGCACAAGCTGCACATGCTTCTCAGCCTTATCAACAGGGACAAGGGCAAGCAGGTCTAATGCCTCAGCAGGTACAGCCTCAACACCAATTGATGCAACCCCAGTTACATCAACTGATGCCTAATCAATCACAACAGCTACCAATGCAGCAACATCCAATGCCTGTGCAATCTCAGCAGCAGCCTGCACAACAAACCCAGCAACATCCCCTTAATTTGCACCAGCAATTTCAATCATCACAGCAGCCTCAGATGCAACAGCAACTTCCATCATCTCAGCAACCTGCTCATATGCAGCAGCAGCAACCAGCTCTGCTAACTCAGCAACTTCCACAGCAGCAGCCACAACTACAACAGCATGCTCAACTACATCAACCACAACAACAACAAATTGTGCACCAACCACCACCACAGCAGCAACTGATGTTACAGCAGCAGATTCCTCCACAGGTGCAGCAGCCAGCCCATGGGCCTGTGCAGCAGCATCAGCAATTTCCATCTCAGCATCATCAGTTGCCTCAACAACCACAGCAGCAGGCACCATTTTTTCCTCAACCAATTCAGACTCAACAACCCCAAATGCAGCCTCCCTTCCAACAAGCAACAGCACAACCCTCTCAGATGCAACCTCCCTTCCAACCAGGTCTTCAACCAGCACAGTCATTTCCTCAACCCTATTCACAAAGTGTGGGACATATGAATGCTCCTCAACAGGTGGGCAGTAGGCCTCCTTTAACTCAGAACCAGGGGTTACTACAGCAGCCCTTTCCACAATCACAGGGAAGACCTCATCCTTCATCATATGGTCAAACTGTTCGTGGTCCAACCAAAGCATTACAAGCAGCGCCCAACCAAGTTGCAATACCTAACCAAGGTGCACCACCTAGCCAGGCATTCATGCCAAGACATGGTCAGCGAGCACAAATACCTCATCAACGCCCCCCAGTTCAACAATCTGCATTACCTCGTCCCAATAGCCAACAATCGCTTTTGCCTGGTTCAGCTACCACACAATCTATGAGAAGTAGTGTCCAAACTTCCACTGCATCGGGTGCCCCTAAGCTGGCCCCTGCATTGGAGAAACCACAAAAAATTAATACACAAGATAAAATTACCAAAGGTTTGCATAATGAGCACGGTCTGCAGCCTACAAAATCTGTTCAATTGAATGAAGTAAATGATACCCCAGGGAAAAAAAATGTTGTAGAAACTGTCAAGGCTGAAAATATGATGTCTGATAAAAAATCTGAACACAGCGAGCAGCAGCTGGCCAATGAAAAGGTGGAACAGAAAAATCTTTCTATATCAGAGTCTGCAAAGTCTGAGGCATCTGATTCTTCTCAACAACAAATCTCAACCAAAGATTTACAATTTGAGAAGCATGAACCTAACTTACAGCAGTCAGTTTCTCAGAAGAAAGTGCTTGAGGATAGCTCTGAAAAGATACCAGAGGTGAGTGCAGACAAAAACTTAAAAGAGCCAACCGGGCATATGAGAGATGCAATTTCTGAACATGCTCGTCATCGTCAAGATGGAAACATGCAGCAGTATCCTCGCCAAGTGCAAGAGACAAATTTCCTTCAAAATGTAACTCAGAAAGTTCAAGAGCCACGACGAGGAGATGATAAAAGACAAAGTATTCGTTCTTCCCAAGACAATATGCAATGGCAAGAAGGGAGTGTTTTACAACAGGGATCACAAGGACAAGATAGAAGCCTACAACCACCTCTCCGCCAAGGACTAATCCAGGGGCAGGAAAAGAACTTACATCAAGTTCAAAGTTCTCGTCAAGGACCAGTTCAAGGACAGGACAAGAGCTTACAGCATACTTCCCGTCAAGGTTCTGTCCAAGGACAGGATAGGAGCTTACCTCCACCTCCTCGTCAAGGTCCAGTTCATGGACAGGACAGGAATCTGATACAACCTCCTCGTCAGGGGCAGAACCGAAGCTTCCAACAGCCCCTTCGTCAAGGGTCTCTTCCTGGACAGGATAGAAGCTCACAATCAGCCCTTCAGCAAGGGCCAATGCAAGGGCAAGAGAGATCCTTGCAACAGCCCCTTCAAAATGAAAGAGATGTGCAGCAGATATCTATGCAAGCACAAGTTCAAGGGCATGAAAGGTTTCAGCCACCACGTCAAGGGCAACTGCAAGGAGCACAAGTACCTTATTCGGGCCAGCCACAAGGTGCTGATAGAAATTTCCAGCAATTGCCGTATCAAGGGCAGGCCCACAGCATTCCTGATCAATTTCATCATTCATCTTCAAAGCAGAGTGGTATACCTTCTATGTCTCTTCTTCCTCAAAATCAACCTAGTAATATGTCATCTTTTGCAAAGGGACATGGTCAGGTACAGGCTCCACCTAAAAATTTTGACATGCCATCACCTTCTCATTTGCATCATCAACAAATGGCCCCTCCTAGGTCTTCACAAGGAGAGTCAATGTTTGGTTTGCCATTGAGCTTATCCTCAAGTATGTCTCATCATCTAAGCTCTTTTGAAGGTCCAAGAGGTTTTATGGACAGGAGCTTGCAATATGGTCAAACATTACAGCAGTCACCTCTTTCAAAACCAATGGACCATATGGACATTTTGGGAAATAGGAGGACTGATGTCTTTGAAAATAAGCAGAATGATCCGCAACAGTTAGCAGGATCTCGGTTTTCAATGACACAGCCCTCAGGTCAGCAGCCGAATATGATGAAACCAAATGGAGCAACTAACAAGGGGCATATAGAGGGAATGCAGGCTCCTGCATTTCCTCCAATTATGGGAGAAGAAGGTAGCTTTAGGTCTATGCAGCATGAGTCCAGCAGACAGTTTCCTGACAGGAAAGAGTTTCAAGATAATTCCAGAAAATACAAGCCTGGACAATTCGATTCGCAGATTCCATCAAATCCAGATGAAATGTTTCCTCTAATGCGTCATCAGAAGGGTCAACCAGCACCCACATCAAAGTTTGATCAAATTACTCCTACATCAAGGCCTCTTGAAGGTGGGCCCCATGGTTTCTTACCTGATACTATTTCAAAATATCCGTTTACTTCAGCTGGAAGTCCATCTGGAGGCCCATCAAGATTGTTTCCTCCATATCAATCAATTGGTTCATTCCCAACAAGTAGTGGTGGTCAATCAATGTTTAACTCTGATAGTGGAGATGGACCAAGACTTCCTGGAATACATGAGGAAATGATGGGTAGAAGACCTGAGTCAGGTGGAATGAGGCCTGATTTCATGGGACCCAGGTCTGAGTTTGGCCGTAGTCGACTTGATCCCCTTGCTCCACCAAGGAGTCCTGGGAAGGATTACATGGGCATACCTTCTGGCAGGCCAAATATAGGTCCATCTGGTGGATTTGGACCTGTTGGAGGGCCTTCTCATCTTTCACGTCCAATAGAGGATGTGAATAGAGACCCTCTTGGTTTTGATGAGCAAAGAAATAAATCATTTGGTTTTCATTCTGGAAACATGCATAATGCATTTCAGTCCGGACAACTTCCACCGGGTGTTGGAAATAGGTTCCCTCCATTTCACTCTGGTGCAGCACCAGGTGCTCCTGGACCATTACCCAATCCTATGATGATGGGTGAGCCGATTGCTAATTTTGGTGGAACCATTCCTATGCAGGCCTTTCCTGGTGAAAGTGGCTTTTTTAAGAAGGTAGGTCTGGATAAAATATGCTTTGATGCATCATATGTTGAACTTTATAGGTTGGTTAATCATTTTCCTTGTCTAATAACTACCTTTTTTGATTTTTGTAAGCAGCAAGGTCAAATGCCAAATGATGTTGAGCCTTTGGATCTAGGAAGGAAGAGAAAACCAGGCAGCACAGGATGGTGTCGAATTTGTCAAATTGATTGCTATACTGTAGAAGGACTGGAGCAACATACTCAAACAAGGGAGCATCAGAAGACAGCCATGGATATGGTTTTGAGTATAAAGCAAGATAGTGCTAAAAGGCAAAAGCTGTGAGTGCAATTATGCCCTTTTTTGGTGATATGCATTATGAATGTTTAATAGTGATATCTTTTCATGGAAATTTATTATTTAACACTGATATGCATCATGGGTATTTTCAACATTGTTTATTATAAAAATATTCTTTTTATCGTACTGCTAATTTTGATCATTTGCATGTTATATATTACTGTCCAGTATAGTGAGATATCAATCTTGATTTTCTTTATACATTTAGAACTTTTAGAGAAGGAACATGAGTTCTGTATTTGCTTTGAATATTTAGTAGAAGTAAGAACTGCATGTATTTAAGGCATGCAATGCAACTATCATCAAACTGAATACACAATTTATAAACAGTCAACTTTCTTGCACGGTAAAAGAAAAAATGGGTTAAGGCTGCTTTTCTTTATACATTTAGAACTTTTAGAGGAACATGAGTTCTGTATTTGCTTTGAATATTTAGTAGAAGTAAGAACTGCATGTATTTAAGGCATGCAATGCGACTATCATCAAACTGAATACACAATTTATTAACAGTCAACTTTCTTGCACAGTAAAAGAAAAAATGGGTTAAGGCTGCAAGTTCAGATCAATGTGAACTTTCAGATGTTTAATGTTTGTTAGTATGTACAGGGTGGGCACATTGCTTGTGAGATTCTTGGTTTGCCAAAACATTTAGATTAGCTTTTTCAAATCCGTTGATATTATTTAAATTTTTTTGTGAGTGTATAGTTTTGTGGTTTGCAATCTTGTTTTGTAAATTAATAAAGTTCTAGTCTTTATGTAGAGATTCAGTTCTTACTGAATGGCAACAAGCATTAACTAATACAGTTTTACTCTAGATAAATAGTGTGGGTTTATGTCATTTGAACCTCTGTTTTTTTGAATGAGATTTTTATTCACACTATTTGTGTGGCATATGTAGCTCCACGGAGGATCCGGCAACTCAGGAAAATGGAAATAAACCAAAAAAGGCCAGTTTTGAGAGTCGTGGAAGTAGGCGCTGATGCTGTAGTGAATCGCTGTCTTGATTATAAGTGGCTATTCATTCCTATGACAGTTGCAACTCCGTAAGTGCGTAATTCTTTACCTTCACAGGGCTGATGCTTGTCCATCTGCAAGAGATCCTTTGAACTAAAGTTGCTGTTTCAAGTTGCTTTGAGGATATGAGCATTGTGAGTTCTTTAGCCCGTGCAAAAAAAGACTTTTGATTATGCAGTAGGCTTTCTTTCTTATGCTTTTCTAAGACCGTAACTATTGTGGTAGATAAATATGGAATGAGTCTTAATTATGGTAGACTTCACTCAAGTTAATTCTATTACTTGTTTTGTTGGCTACTGGTCAATGGATGACATTATATTTTACTCTTTTGTTATCCCTATAACTTTTTCATTGTAATGCGTATTAGAGCTTTGAGGAGACATCCTCCCCTGTGAATGTGCAGATTTTGGATAGAATTTGGCAAAATTTAAGTGAATTTTTTAGCTATTTTTCCATAATTTTGACCCATTTAGTAAGCTCATTATTGTGAAAGTTGCAGCTATATTTTATGCATGTAAATTTTTGTAGCAAAAGCAAATTTTGCTTGTGATTTAGGTTCTCCAGAGCATAGAAATAGTCATTTTTAGCTTTTTGCATGTATGCTGATAAACTTTTTTATTTTTAATGTTATTTTATTATGATATTCTTTGAATTGAATTTATCTTTTATTGGAAAGTACTGACTCATTTTTCTCTTTAAGTCATGGAGATTCTGAGAACCGTGGGCATAATTTGGTAGTGGAGTGAGTTAATAATTTTATTTGATTCTGAATCCATTGAGATTAAAGGACAGCTGTTGCTATAATAACTTAGAGAAGTATTAGAAAATTAATTCCACTTTTCACTTTTATGTGATCGCTAATAATGAGAATAGAGTTTTCTTGAGTTGGCTTAGAGCAAGTGTTGATGGCTTGATGCTTCTTTAGTTTCACATTTGTGTGAAAATGTTGCTTGAAAATCAAGGAAGAAGGATAGTCAGTATGGATAAGATCACAGTTCAAGTATTGAATGGTAATCATATAGTTATCTCTTCATAGGAAAGGATTATAGAAGAGGCTTCTAAGAGCTTTTGGTAAGGAGAGCTTATTGGCAAGGACTCTGGTTGCACACAATTTGAATTATTAGGTCAATTTTAAAGGCTTGTGCAAATAACATGTAATTGTTGAGGGTTTGATGGAGACAAGGTATTGGAAAAGTGATATTTAATAGGAGTCACTGAATTTGTTTTTCTTCTATATTTCAGTTTTCCATTTATACTGATGATGGCATTTGAAAAGTATTTTATGGTAACATTTTCAAGGACATTACTTTTAATATTATTCATGTACTGTTTGGGATGTTGCTGCTGGGATTGCTGTGCACTAATTGCAAGGAGTAGTTCTTGATGACTTTGAAATGCTCTTCAGCTACTGATACAAGTGCTTGGTGTCCCAGACTCCCAACTATCAGTTGAATGTATATAGTGTCGATGTGACATTGAACAGGGGTTTTCTGTAGTCGAATTATGTTCTTCACAAAATTTGGTGGTAGCCGCCATGCCTTAAAAATGTACATGCTATTAAATTGTACAGTACATGTTAGAAGCATTGTTGTACATTATCATCCACAAGGACTCCAAGCTGAATTGATAATGTAGTTGCACATGGTCCATTGATCATTCAATAGCATGTGTGTTTGACATTAATAAAAATTGTACAAGTAGTACTGAAGAGGACTTTGAAGAAATTTAGAATAATATTGCCAAAATTTAATTTATCAGCATGAAAAGGATGTGTAATTTAGGTGTTAGAAGTTAGATTGCCTGGTATGAGAGGTGTGTGTGAGGTTTGTGTATCTGCTGCATTTGAAGCCAGGTCTTGGTTAAGCATCTTTGTGAGGTAAGGGTCAGAAATGTCTATTAAGTTTGGTTGGCAATGGTAGCAGGCAGTGTGGTGAAAGTGCCACTTTGACCTCTTAGCTTTGCTTGGTTTTTATATTCATCAATTTATTTATTTTTTCTAAGGTGTGGCATTGAGATTGGGGTCTGCATTTGTGTGGATTATGTTTGAACTTGACTCACACTTCTGGACATACATAAAAAATCAAATTACAGATTGGTCATTGAGGTGTTTTTTAATTCATATTTATTTTTTATTTTTTAATGATTCTTTTTACTTTTGAATTTTGTGCTCTCTTTTTAAAACTTTGGTGAGTTCTTTAATATATTTTCTTCCTATGGTTCTCTTCTCTCATTAAATCTCCAGTCAATCAGACATGGATTAATGATGAATCTCATGCTTCTTGCTGCTCTGAGACCACTGTTAGAAAAGTAGAGAAGTTACATTAATATCTGTCAGTGACTAACAAAAATGCTGACATCCAATGAAAGCAATAGAAAAGCAGGCAAAGTGAAACTTGGAGATCAGCACTCTGACCCCTGATACCCGTCTTCCATATGGGAAATATGTCTATCTCTGAGATTAATATCAGGTCATTTCTAAATGGTATGAGACTTTGCATGATGATTCCTAGCACCTCTCTACGTCTCATAGAAGCATCTTTAGAAAATTGGAAACTTCCTATACAAGTCTTTTAAGATATATTACATAAATTATGTTGATTATTTCCTCAAGTGCTGACAACTGGTTGACAAGAGCTTACAGAACAAAAGATGGATGCTAATAGGCCTACAATTATCTAAATTTTTATGGAAATTTACAGATTATTTTGTAGCAGAAAATTTTCTTGTCAAGGCCCAAAGAGGTACCAGCAAGAAGATAAAACAATAAGAAGACCTAAGATATCTATGTGTTCAGATGTTTTATCAATTGTTTGAAATGGAATAGTCAATAGAGAATCTAGGCAGCAGCTTGTGGTAATATACTATATGCTATATATGTAACACTAATACTATTTTATATTTTGCCACCTCCGGCCATGCCATGTTTTCTTAATAATGGCATCCCTTTCTTCTGTACATGAGAAGAATAAAAGTTCAAACATAAATAGCCAAATCTTAGCCATAATAATATAATTATATGAGTTGAATCCTAAATGGCCAAATGAAGAGAGGATCCCCCAAAGAAAATAAATTGAAGACCGAAGCTTAAAACATAAAGACCTTATAGAGAGAGTTGATGAAATTCAGTCGTTGGAATTTCCTATGTTCCATGGAGCCTCAAGAGGGGGGGATGAGGGGATCAAGAGCCTAAATTTGGGGACAACACCAGGTGGAGGTTTGGAGGTGGAGCCCCTAGTAGGGTTGAGGGGCAGCACCAATTCTTCAAAACCATACAAACATTCGTGGTGCACGACATTTTCACAATTCAATCACTTTTTTTTCAGCAACACCAAGTCCTTACTATTTCTAAAAATTGAGAGTGACTATTTATACGTTTTATATAACTGCTTAGGGTGATGGGGCATTCCCCCAAGTCTCCAATTCTTTGAAATGGCCCCGTCTCAAAAAATGCTTGGCTTTTGTTGTGGGGGGGGGAGGACGCGTTCCCATCGAACAGATGGCCAGGGGACATCCAAATATTTCCCAACTGTGGGTATGGCTATTGCCCAGCACATGAGACACTTAATTTTTATAAATAAGTTTGGCATTTTTACATTACTAGTTTTGTACTATGTATATCATTCTGTTTTATTGGCAGTTTCCTTTATTTCTTTGATAGTCTTATACTGCTGATATATTTTCAGGTGGTGTACATAGTATTAATTATTAAAATGTATGCTATGTTTAATATCTTTACAGAACCTCTTAAAATAGCTTCCTATTAGAAAGCATTAGGCAGTTGTCTCTAGAAACTCAGTAAAAATCATGCAGCACTGCAAACATAACTTCTGAAATTTGATATTGTGTTTTGTTTTATCAACTTTCCAAACTGCCAACTGATCCTAGTAGGGGACTGATGGAGAAGAGTAGACATAATTTTTTAATATCCAAGGGCTGGTTCCCATCGATATTTGACCTTTATTTCCATTTACATAAGGACATTAAGTACTTTATCTTCACAGCCTTTATTACCACTGCAGTGGAGGACTCTTGATTTCTGGTCACATCAGGGAGCAATCATACCAGCATAGACACACGCTGGAAAGCATACAGGACAAATGTGGGGTTTTATGCATTGTAAACTGTATCATAATGATAAAGCCTTCTCAGATCTAAGGGGACAAGTTTTACGAGTTCTTCTTAAACAAATCTGGGAACAAGGAGTAGGAATTGTAGAAGAAAGAATGCAGATAAACGAAAACAAAAAACAGATAAAGAATCAAACATGCACACAGATAAAAACAGAGACACCAATTTAATGTGGTTCACCTTAAAGGCTACGTCCACAAAGAAGCAGGGGAAATTCCTGTTTATTAAATTCTGTTCTTACAGTCATGCTTATGCTACAGCATACCTCTTCATCAAGAGAGATACGGCAAAAAGAACTGTTGGGGTTCACCAACCCAACAATCTCCCACTTGAAGCCCAACGAGTGCTGCAACATACCAGACATTCCCCTGCTTGGTTCTTACTGTCACTTCTTCAGAATGCCGAGAGAAGCTCTACAAAATTCGAACTTCTCCCTTGGTACTACCTTTGTCAATGCATCCGCTGGATTAACTTTTGAGTCAATTTTCTCCACCTGCAGCGTACCCTCATCAAGAACACATCGAATGAAATGATACCTTAGTTCTATATGCTTCGTTCTATTATGAAAAGCAGAGTTTTTCGCCAAGTGAATAGCACTGTTGCTATCACAAAACAAGGTGAAAACAGATTGCTGACACCACAAGTCACCCAACAGTTTGATGTTAATAATGGCTTGGTTGGAAATCAGGCTCAACAGTTTATGGCTACAACTAAAAGTCATCACATTTGACTAACTCATAACAATAGCATTTTGCCAAATCTAATTAGGACTGCAAGGTACATAACAGAGCAAAAAACTTTCTAAGGGCTCACAAAATTTAATTACCCAGACATTCAGGGTTATTGAAAGTATCATAAAGTTAAGCTACATTCCATTTGGCAGTTTATCCAGTTACATATTTAGCGATAATCAACTGAGTTTGAAATTTGTCCGAGGAATGAAGTGGAAACTGTAAAAATGTTGGGATTTTCTCCAAGCATTTCAGTTTCAAAACCAAAAAGTGAAAAGCATTCAAATGGGTTACATAATCAGTTTGCATAATTTCGAAGGGAAAGGTTGTGCAATGTGTATATAATTTTAAATGGTAACAGAAACAATGTTTGAACATTTGAATTTTTTTCTATATTTAAATTTTTTTCCCTCTTTTTTAATAGATGTTCCTCTGCCATCACCTAAAACATGGCCTCCCAAGAAATCCATCCCAGAAATGTGTACCCATCACCTGCTGCCCCCCTCCCAGAAACTTGGTGGAAAATAGCTATAAAATATACATTTTTGAGAACTACCATTTTAAATTCCCAAGAAACTGCCTGAAAGGAAATATAACAAAATCATTTTTGTTCCTAATGGCTTGTTTCTTATATTTGTCAAAGCCTACTATAAATTTTGTATATCTGGCTAATTAAAATAGAAACTCAGTAAACCTGGTGAGAGAATATTCTAATTTGAAAATGCACGCAATCATCCAGCATTTTGAACAGCCCATATAAAATGTGATAAGTAACATCTTAGTTTGACCCTATGTTACCAAAATGGTGTATAGACAAATGCAAAGAACATAAATGTAGTTTTGGAATGCTCCTGCTTGGTTAACACTGTTTTCATACAATTGGAATACTCATAATGCCTTGTGTATTCGGGTAAGGATAAAAGCTTCTGGACAGATATTCGTAAACTAAAATGTGCACCAAAATTACTTTCTTATTTAATGAAAGTCAACAGATGTAACATTCGAAAAATACCTTAAGTGCCTTCACTCTTGTCATTTAAGATGGGCTAGAAGTCTATGGTATATCCAAAATTAAAAAAGGCCAAGTAGTTACTCCAGGAAACAAAAATGACATCACACATTGACACCTTACTTGAACTGGATAAAAAACCTTGCTTGAACTGGATAAAAAAATAATTACCAGAAAGCAGCAATGGTGTTGCACATGGGCACTTAAATTTGTCTAGATGTAGTGGATCTGATGTTAAGGATTTCAAAATTGACTTTGGTTCTAGTCTGTCTAAATTGTTCTCTGTCATGTCTTTGTTTTTCATGTTATGATAGCACAAAGAAAACAAAAGATGTATTTCATTCAATGTAGAAGATACTGTTGGTGTCCCGAATCATGCCTAGTGCCAGCTAAAAACCTAGTGCTAGAACCGCTTCAGTTGCAGTACCAGATACATCTAATCCTCTGCCCTACTGGTACCAAATATATCAAAATTCGGTGAATTTTAGAGGGCATTGATAATCATTATCCTTATCTAAAGGTTTTGTGGATTTAATTTTTGCTAAAACTATCAAGAGTCTAAATCTCTTTGATGTTCCACGAGTAATTTTCATTGCAACTACATTGTCAAAAGATTCTTGTAAAAACAGCTATAAGTAAAATTTCAATGAAAGCGACAGTATCAACCTCACTTATTGCTTCTATAAGGATTAAAACCTCTAATCCTCTGCCCTAATGGGTACCAAATATATCAAAATTCAGTGAATTTTAGAGGGCATTGATAATCATTATCCTTATCTAAAGCTTTTGTGGATTTAAGTTTTGCTAAAACTATCAAGAGTCTAAATCTCTTTGATGTTCCACGAGTACTTTTCATTGCAACTACTTTGTCAAAAGATTCTTGTAAAAACAGCTATAAGTAAAATTTCAATGAAAGCGATAGTATCAACCTCACTTATTGCTTCTATAAGGATTAAAACCTCTTCATCATTTGCCTTAGGTTGAAAAGTGCAGTTGAAAATTGGTGATTCAATTTTTAATCATAGGTACTAAATATGTGCTGAAGCATCCTTTGTACAATGGAGGAGATAGATCACATACACATATTTGGGAATGATGAAACAAAAAATCAGATAAGGAACGTTATCACTGATCTCCAAATTTTATTTATTTTTAGTTTTGTTAGCATAAAACTTCTCGCTACATTTACCGATTTTGTTTTCTTTTGGCCATGGCTAGCATATTTTAAGATCACAATACGTGATGAAAATTTTCAAATTTTCGAACATTAATAGTTTTTAAATCAATATATCAAGTACTGAGTATGCTTAGGATTCATACTGAGTATTTTAGACAATCTCAACACAGATGTTGGCACTCACTGATTTTTTGTTAGGATGTTGAAAATAATTACCATTTGGTCTCTGAGGGTAATTGTTTGGTGGCCTCAAAAGCATATTAGTCACGGGCTTATATGTCTATCTTGACAGCTTAAGATGATTGCCATAAACTTCTCAACCGCAGATGTAACCTTTAGCAAACTGGCAACTTTCCATTTGGCATTAGAAGATTTTGTGTGGAAATAGCATTTGTTTGAGTTTCAGCTGTTGTTTGTGAATTACCCAGTATGGTTTCTTCATATTAACATGTTGGGAAAGCCCTGTAAATCAGATTACATCGTATTAATCAATAATCCTATTTTTCCCAACAACCCTATCTTCCACAGACCTTTGGTTTAATCATATCAGCCATGACATTAACATCAGACAACACAAAATTTAGTATCTGTTCTATAATTTTATTTGCCATGAAGTATAGGATTTGTGAAGAAGCCGAAGTTATTAAATGATGGGCCACAGAAACAGGAATTTCTGATTGTGAGGTATTGAAGTATAAATTGATTTGTGTAGTTTGAAAACAATCTTATGATTCGAAATATATGGATAGGGTAGCCATGGCTTTAAACTGCAATAGTTGTCTTAGCAGCATAATTGTTGGGATCATTATAGTTATCAGGTGAGAAGTTACATTGTCATGGTTGCTTATATCATAACCCAGCTTGTAGATGAACAGAATATAATCATAATCTGTCACAAGCATTTTCAACATGAAGAAACCTCTAGAGCTTTTGATATCTGTTTGTATAGAAACTCAGAAAGCATAAATTGTTAAACCAAAGTTGATAAAGGCATGTTTTGGTTATTAGAATCATTCACAGGATAAGTCTCCTGTTTCCCACTAGCTTCACTAGGTCAATAAATAACATAGTTTGATTTTTATTTTCCAAAATAACTGGAAATGCATTGGGCTTGTGAAGTCAGAGATTTAATTATTTTATCAATATCATCACTACTGGATGTAACCAGGTCAACAATAGGACTTTCATAAAACCTTGGCACTTTCTTTCCAGGATGAACCCAGCCTTACAAATGTAGGATTAGGTACAAAAAAACTTACATAGTTTCTATATATTAAAGAGAGTATGCATATTGAGCCACATTATTGAATTTTGATCAAATGCAATCTCTCTACACTTAACAGTTATTTGATCAGATCTGCCAATATTGTTATTTGAGGAATAGCGGTTTCAAATCATTTCTGTTGTGGCTAGAATATTCTTTCTGCA